>CAXIPT010000148.1:0-23202 GCA_964030475.1 Tethya wilhelma
CAAGGATGGCTATGACCGAAGTAAAAACACCTCCATTCAAGAAAGGGAAAAAAAAAACAATTGGAGATGGTTGATATTGATTGGAGCAGAGCTAGAGCTGTCAATTGTCAGAATGCATGTTAATGTGTTATCCAAATAGTTCGAGTTTGTTGTGCTGTGGTCAATTTGTGTCCATGCATCTGTTGTTCCTAATAAGTGTAATACTGAGTAATTGTGAGGTTGAATAAATGTTTGATAAGTTTAAAAGTAATAATAATTTGTGTATATAATTATGCTTATGATCATGATATTAAATATGTGATATAACCACATCATGATTGTTAATAATTTTATGATTTGTGATTGTGATAATGATTGTTCATCTCTACTAGTTTTTCTTGTTTTTGCCTCATAATGCTTCTTAGCATCAGCAGATAGCTGACTAAAATACTCAGACTTACGCTGCATCATTCAGCCGTATACTATTAATTTGTGCAGCCATGTAAAGCATGGCTTAGATTTGACAACAAACAATGTCATGCCGGATAACCATCGTTACAGACACACCTCCATTTTTCACTTCCACTGCGTAACCTCTATTCAACATTCTTCAGTGCTTTAACTAGCTTACTGATCTCAGAATTTTGCTACAGCACATGGACAGAAAGGTAAGCTAAAGCTTTAATTATACGTGTATGTATAATCCAAGTGCTTACATACAGTATAGCTTTCTACTAGTAAGTAAGTATTGCCTTATCCTGTGCAGCAATCACGTACAGGTTATTTTGAGGCTTATTTTAGTCCTTGCAACTTACTATACCTAGAATCTATCTCTCTACTAAGCTCCTTGAGTCCAGTAGCCATCTCCTGGGTCTAGTTACTCGCTTCTTACTAAATAACTTTAGTCTGGCTGTGGTATTATTCAGCATGTACACTTATGATATGGAGAGCATATGGACTACCCATAGTGCTACAAGTTTATAACAATAATACCAGGAAGCCATGAGGAGAGGCAGGCCTGCATTCTTAGAAGAGCTATATCTGGAAAACTAATATAGCTATGCGACCAAATTTTGATTTCTGGTTCTCTGGAAATCCTTCTTAAATAAGTTAGTTAGAAAGTACATAACTTAGAGGAACAAAAAGCCACTATTATGGCTTCCCACTAGTGCTCTGTTTGAAAAGTTTTTGTGGCCTTCCATGCAGTTGGTAATCTGTCATTGAGAGCCTGTGAGCAACTTTGAAGGTTTGACTAGAAATTATAGTGACTTGTATTGTGTCTATGGGACATGCACAGTCAGCCCATTCCTACTATATGTACTACATGATATGTGTCTATACTCAGAGTACGTAATCTTTGTATTTGAAGCAAACCTCTGTGATTGATGCTCCACACTTTTTCTCATTGCATGCACACCTGTGCAGTCTGAATGCATCTGTACACCAGTGTGTTATCCATACACATGTAAGAAAGCTAGTGGGCTAAACTAAGTAACTGAGTTCATTTTACAGAGTTTATAGAACTGTGTTTCATCTACAGTGCATACAGTCTATAGAGTAGAATGGGTTGTTTTTGCATATACACTAATAACATTTAAACATAGCATTTTTAAACTAAGATGATCATCAATATAGGCCATAATACAATAACCTAACCACAGATGTTGCCACGGCAACCTTTTTAGTGCAGAGATATAAGGCTTCTAATATAGAGCACCAATTGCAAAATCGGTTACGTGAGAAAATGGCTAACCGTTTCTGGCTAAGGCCTGCAACTTTACCCAAGCACTTATGACTCGTTTGTCCATCTTATGCAGAACTATGGATGGCTAGAAAGCTACACGTCACTTCAGTGAGCATTTCTTTGACCCTTTGATACTAGGTGAGAAACTCGAAAAGAATCAGTGGTTAAGGTCTGAAACTTGCATGACAAATTTGTCATAAAATGGACTAGCTCTTAGTACCATTGCCTTTTTCTGAAACCGTATAATACCAGTGATAGATAGATAGATAAATTTTTTAATGTCATGCCAATAGTAGCATCAGTTTGGTCTATACTGATGACAAAAATTAAAAGTAGTTGCAATTGTATTGAAGAAAAGTCACATGAAATAAACATAAAAGCTAGTCTATCAATCCTTCCATTTTGTGTTTAACTCTTCAGTTTTATTCTAGTTTGTGATGCAACTGGACTGCCGGGAACAATAGGTGTCAACACAAAACTATGTTTAGTCTTCCCTTTTCTGAACCTAATTCCTGGAGTTCCATCTATACCTCTTAAATTGATATGCAATGTCTCGTACTGAGGCTAGACTTTCTGATCAGTTATCATAGGCATATGCTTAGTGCCATCTCCTTTACCAAACTGTCTCTTACTTTTTACCGGTGTCCAAAACTCTTCTCTGCTTTCATTGATATGTAACCTTTATTCTGTTATGTTCTTCATACATAACAGAGCCAAATTGCTGGTTCTTCCATTGGCGGGTCAGTGTTGGACTTTTCAACATCCAGGACTACTGTTGGCACATTGAGGTCATCGTCTTTCATTTTGTTGGCACTCACTTGTGAAGGCGGGGTAGTTGACACAAAGACAACTCGTTCTGAGGTGTGGATGGATCCGGGAGGCGGTTCACCACTTTTTCAAGTTGGATCTCTTACTGTGTCAGTTGGTGGATTACAAGGGCTCCCTGGTACCGTCCTGACTCTTTGCAATGAAGGCTTCTAGTCGCAAACGATTACCCTGCCTTCTTTTCTGGGATTGATGGGCATTAATTGGAGGTTCACCCCCTTGCTCTGAGACTAAAGTCCGTCCCGTCCATCCAGCATGTTGGCGGAAAGAGCAAAGGACATGGTGGTGGTATGGGGTTCGTAGTGAAAAAGCTTTTTGCAAGCTTCAGAAAAAAAACAGCCTATTTTCTGGAAAAGCTCCAAACAGAGACGAGGTCCTCCAAGAGCCATCTCAATGTCCACGCATGGTTATTATATCCAAGCACCAACTCTAAAATGTCAAATCTGATGATGACCATACCTGGGGTGGGACAAAATGTTATGTAGTCCTAAACCACTTTGGAGTGAAGTAAACTTCATAGCTAGGCTCATCCATTTAAAAAAACCTATAATATTCAGCCAGATGTAAGATTTAACGAAGTTGTTAGTTTTATGCAAATAACAAATTCTACTCTATAGATTATAAGCACTGTACACACGACTGATCCTGAGTCAATAATACACACATGAGGGTACATTTAGGGGACAAATTGTGTGTAATATTGAACACTAATTTAGTGTGCACATATTACAGTCCAAAATTTAACGGTGTAGCCTTGCACTAGCTATAGTATGCATCAAAGAAACAATAATAAGCATTTTAATGATGTCTTGAGGACTGCAAAAGATACAATCATAGTTAATGAGTATCATAGTGAAACATACTTAATATCATTGACGTGCTTAGCATGTGCTGAGAATTATGGTATAGTCACTTTGTACGTCTGTCTGTCCAATCGAAATCTCAAGAAAGACATGCAGCTCTAGCAATTGCGCAACAAGGCTTTAGCGCTTCTTTTTAGCACTTAGCTTTGAGGCCACACCTACTGATTTGGTGTGTATTATTTAAACAGGGCATGTGATGCTGCTGCTGCTGCTGTTAGTGTTCTAGTCAGTGTTCTTTGGATATACACTCAACAGTTAGCCTACTTTGCATCTATTTGGCATGTATAATTTTGTGGCTGACTGCCTGTGGAGTGACTGCTACTCAGGTGGTCTATGACCAACTAATTTTGTTTGGTCCTTATAGCTGGGAAAAGGTATTGTTGAACATCTTGTGGCAAAATTCAAGTAAAGGAGGCTTTAAATACCTTGTAGACAGAATCTAGAGACATTTCAAGGGCAGGAACCGAGTGCCCTTTTTTAGTGAAAATGGCTAAAATTGAAAAACTTTGCCATTAGTACATGTATAAATGAAGCTTTCTTATGCTATAGGTTAATGTTAGGTAGCTAAAATAAGATCAAACATGGTGAAAATAAGTTGCTTTACCTTAAAAACTGGCTAAATGTCGCCGTAGTCGCTTCAATAGCTCGTAGTGTCGACTTGTTTCAAGAGCTTTTCAGGCAGCCATCTTAAAATTTCTCCATACAAATTTCCCTATCTAAAATCCCACTTCCGGGTTCATTTTTCATTTCCGGGTGTGACTGAAAATTGTAGGTCTGCAGACTGTTTTGCCCACAAGCTAAACAATTATATTGACTCACTCATATGTCTTGTACTTCAGAGTATGTATTGCAGTGTAGAAATTAAAAAAAAGGCCGGCCAATTGGCTCGTAATTAAGGTGGTCCAGATTCCCTCTTCCCTTTAACCTTTCCATGTTGTCTAATATACATACCTATCTGATCTGATTATTTTTACCAATGTCCTCCAGAAACTGCAACATTTGAAATGATTTATTATTGTCATATCATTAAGTTTACTTGCGTAGCTTTTTCTTTTCAAGCATTCTCTTCTGCTTTTAAATCCTTGTACGTATTGTTTACATTTCATGTCCCAAGGACAATATGAACCACTTCAACAACCTTTCCTCATCTATTTTTTTACCCTTTATCTGTCTCTTACATGATTCCTAGTATGGTAGTACAGGGTACATATAGGAATGGCACGAATATAGCCCAATAATATTCACTCCGCAAACATAGGTGTAGCAGTGATGTGAAAGTTGGCCAGGCAGATCCAGCTAGCTAAGCAGAGCATCTGAGCTGTGACTGCATGCAGTTATGAATTTATAATGGTCTGGTGGCTGCCGGACCCGCCGGAGTGCCTCCTACGGCCCTATGGCAGAAAATTGCCACTTGGCATGATAAGGCTTCTACTTCTTAGCTCATTCTCTTTCTTATAAAGCCTAAAAACATGGCTTTAAAACCATTGTTCAAGTACCACCTCCAATTTTCTCCATCTTCCTTTTCTATCTTGGCACGACTTTTCTCAAAGAGCACTCACTTTCAGAAGCTGATTCTTACAATGAACAAATATGCACGGTTTCTTTGTCTTTAGGTCCTTTGGTATCGTTTTTTCATATTTCTTATCGAGTCGCTAGATACAAGACAAAAAACGTCTTCTCTGTATGGAAGCCATTAATTTCTTTATACCTGAATAATTCACTAGCTACTCAGGAAATCAAATTGGCGACCCTTTCCACACTGACAAAGTGTGCATTATTTAGAAATCATGTATACTGAGTCTCGAGCCTGTAGCTGTGCTAAACACTATTCCATGCACTACTACTCTACTGGGTACAAAACTCAACCATAGCTATTAGTTGTTTTAGACAATTGCAGATATTAAAAAATGAAACAAGTACAAAAAATACATCCCATAGGATCCCCGGAATAAGTGGCCAAATCATAAACAAACAAGACTGGAATGTGGTGATGTTCATTCTTGTGTCCACTATGTGAGCGAGCTAGGGACATTGAACATATGAAAAACACATAGAAATGAACCCTTAAGACTCAATCTGACCACATTTCTAATTTCATATGAAGAGGTTTGGCCTGAAAAAGGACACCGGTACTAATTGTGTAAATTGGATTTTCTCTAGTCTTTGTTGGTGTTAATTAAAAATATTCACGCCTTTAAGGGACCTAAGTACTGGATCGATTGGAAGCAAAAACCACTCGAACAAAAACTTTGTTGGCCCAAAGGCCACAAGTTCAGGATTGCTGTTTTCAGTACTTCATACATTGCTCTATAGGGCCCAGGGGTCACCTTCCTGATAAATATCATTGTAACTGAGAAATTGTATCCCAAAGGCCAGACTGCCATTGAACTAGCTGCCATTCAGAAAAAAGGACACGCATTAATTCCTTTTTGACCCAACAACTGCAAGCTGTTCAATGGATTTATGGGTATCAAAAGAGAGCTTAAAAGTATGAGGAACATCATGTGGGGGTCACCTAGTTGTATTGCTCATGATTTATTTACAAAAATTTAATATCAAAGTTCCCTATACTTTTTGTATAGGAGTCTGAGGTGTGACATACTGGTATGTCCTCAAACCTTTCCATATGTGCTTACTTTTTACAATTTGGCCATTCCTATGTTCTTATTACATTTCCGGCTCAGTAGTGTTTTTTTGTACTTAAAACTTTGCTCTATCCATTGTGTTGCGTTGTAATGGACTGTGTTGTACACTAGTGTTCCCTTTCGGGTTCACAACTGAATTGTGTCAATCAAAGTAAAGTGTAAAACTTACCTCAACTAACTTAATTAAGCTTTTTTCTGTTGCAACTGCTACTCATGATCAGAAGCTTGTTAACTGTCATGACTGTCAAATTCAGGTTGTAAAAGAGAAGCCAAAAACAACAAAGAAGAATATTTAGACCATATATACATAGGGTTCACTTGGTATTAGCTTTACGTACATTTTATTTGTGTGTCTATGCAATATTATTAAAATTTTTGCAAATAATCATATTATAAGCAAAGTTTTGTCCATGTGTGTGTGTGTATAATGGAGGGTAATGCGACCTTGAGCTAAAACGCTACTTTTCTTTGAACTGTGAAAAATGTAAGCTATAAAAAGTGTGCCTAGAGAACCAGCTTAGATAGTACTAGCCTAGGATAGGCGCTACAAGTAAGGCTAACTTTTTCTGAGATAGCTGACAAGGCTTACCAGTGGCGTATGTGTCCGACAAAGAAGCGTCATAGAGAAGCCAATCTTTCACAAAGAAGCGTAGTGAGGGGAGAACCTTCGCTTCTAGGAGTCTGATTCTCTGTCGCTGTACACAAAACACAGCTAGCCAGATAACGAGTTTCTTTGCCAGCTGATTACAAAAATGGCGGAAGTCGGAAAAGGGTTGTTTGTGACTTCATGTAGTGAGGTAAATTGCATGCATTGCTGAGCTGGCCAAAGCAAAGTACGTAGCACCAAAGCACTATAGCAGTGCATATACACATACAGCATTACTTCCCTTTGAGTTTCCAATTGCTTATATCAGTATTAATGTGATTGTTGTGTGTTGCTTCAACTGCAAAGGTTGTCTTAAGCCAACTGACCATATAGATTATACATAATAGCTTTGCTCATCAATTTTATTCTACTATTGTTTGAGTTATAGTATAGTAACTGATCCTATAAACATACACAAACAAGGAATGGGTGAGCGAAGTGAGCCCCACTCCTTATAATTGTCATTGTTATTGCCAACTTTCATCTCTCACTGCATGATTTCAGGATGTTAACCAATGATCATAGTTCATTCCTATTGCTGATTTCCATATCATCCCACGTGTACTGTGATTCTTTTTTAATTTGTGTAAGTTTTTTTTTTACACACTGCATTCTAGGGTGCAAATTTGTACAACTATAGCCATCAAATGCTGGAGGTGCACAACACTTAGCAAACTTTTTTCAAGTGTTATTAATTCATGATATTTTTTTTTGAAATTGGGAGAGCATATTAATTTTATATAGTTGTCATCTCACGACTGTTGAACCTTGAATATTCTAATTTCGATGTGCATAATGTTGGTTATCATTTTGGTGTGCTTTATATAGGAATAGCACAAAAATCTATGCACTAACTGCCATGATTGCCATGCAATCTTCAAAAACAAACTGGATCCAAATTAAACCTCGAGGCATCATAAATCTTTGAAAAGTTGTCTCAGTATCAATAATATTGAGATAAGTTCAAAACAGTAGCCCAAATTCGCCGAACCTCTACTAAGCAGTGTCCAACATTGCTGGTGTCTCCTATTGTGATGTATGATTTAGCGCAAGAGGGAAATATACGTCTGCGCAAGAGGAATAAACCAAGGAAAACTCTGTAAAATAGTATGGCTTCCCATGATACACATACTATTAACATATTTTTTACTATTATCAGTTGAAGGTTTGTTGTAGAAAGTGGAAATTGGACCAATGAAGTCAGCATAAAACCAGGTTTCAAATGATATATAGATTGCCACCTTTTGGATAAAATCAAAGGATATAAAGTTGCCATAGCCTTTTAGGTACTTTACAAATCTAAATGGCAAATAATCGCAGTACTTATGTATAAAGAGCTAATTTTGCCTGTTTAGCAAAACGTAAAAAATCGGATATCTCTTATCGCTCTGAATGCAATATGGTAAAAGTCCTGGTTTCATATAATCCTCCTACCATTAAACATACACAAGTTGCTATTAGGGGCTTTCTTCTAACTACATTTTAAAACTATTATCAGTTAATGGATTGTTGTACGAAAGTAAAACTTGTATCAGTGTAATCAGCATAAAACAAGCTTTTAAAAGGTATAATATAGATTGCCAGATTTTGGATAAAAATAAAATGATAGTACAAAGTTGGTTATTCCATAACCCTTTAGGCACTGAATGGTGCAGCACTGACGTATGAATGGCTAACATGGCCTATATGTTTACTTAGGGTGTAGAGTATTAGCTGAGGATAGTAGCAAGAAGATTCAGGTTTGTCCTGCAACACTGCTTCAATGTATTACTCAAGCGATCCATGACCATCACTATGTCTGTACCTTAATTCTGGTAGGTTCAAAACACAATACATCATATGTAATACCACTGGTAGCATTAAATCAAATCAATGGCATAACCGTAACATATTGGTGGCACTTTCAAGAGTAAGCTGTGCTATTTTGGGTGCTCTGAGATTTGTACTTCTTTATTATTTATTATACTACCAATTAAAATTAATTATAATTATAACAGCTTAATAAAAGTAGATACAAAAGACTTAATGAATTATTTAAATCTGAAGACCAACTCGTCAGAACTCTTCTGTCGGTCAAGTATATTCTGCATCTCTTGATGATGATACTTGTCAACCTGACTCAGATTTTGTGGCCTAGCAATATCCTATAAATTTATTTACAAAAATGTGAATTATGCATATGGAAGAGTTATCTTATAGAACACACCTACTAGGCATACCCAACCTTGTGTATTTTAATCAGTAGGCATGTCCTACAGTATAACGCTTGGTGCTCAAGAATGTTTACAGTAGAGCCTCAGTTTTCCGGACCTTGTTTATCCGGAACCTAGATTATCCGGATCAAGCTGGAATGCCAAAATTTGGTTATAGACTCAGCCAACTTTTTAAGCTTGATGCTTGCATGTGTCAGCCAAAGCTGGCTATAGTCTAAACAAAGAAACATACAATCTACCAGCGTTGTGACATGCTAAATAGTAAGAAAAACTATCGTGGCTACTGCTAGTGCTGCTATCTAGAACCAATATAAATTTATCATTTTGATTATCCAGACTTTTCTGCTTATCCAGCAGGTTTACGATACAAAGGTGTCTGGATAACTGAGGTTACTGTAACATGCAGTTTAGACTTAAGCACTTCCTATATTATTATAGACATGAAAATTTCTTTTAAAACGGTTAGGGGTGATCCACCGCCATGAATATAAGTTTGGTAGCTCTTTATACCCAATAGAGTTCAACTATAGCGTAGTACCAAGCCTTGTCAAGCACTTTTACCTACCGCCTAAAAACTCGTCTAGATTTTTAGCTGACATACGGCCATTATTAGTGGGCGTTGTACAAAGTACTATTGGCGCACGTGATCACCACATAAAAATTCGCATATTCATTCCTCATTGAGTGCAATGTGCGTTAGCGCGTTTAGTCCCAGTCCTTAATGTACCTGAGCCAGTAAATTGGCCATGTCACTCAGTCCTTGATCATGAGAACCATGTAGGTCACTAGTATACTATGCATGGTAAACTTGGTATAACAAATTATAAAGTTTTTGAGAGTTCTTGTAAACTGTCTTTAGAGGACTGAGCAAACTTAAAGGCCTAGCCTTGTTTTATTCCTTTACATTTTGTATCATATCTATTGAACATCTGGCCTATTTTTACTTTTTATTATGTGTACGTTGACATTATGCAATACATAAACTTTTGGCTACCTCTTTTGTTAGTCGCTGTGAATCTTTTGAATCTCCATGCACATATTTTAGGCTGTCACTAGATTCACATCTCACAGACCGAGTTTTCATTTGATCTGTGACAGTAACCTGGTCAGCAGTCATACCATTCTAAGCGTAGAAATTGTAATGTTTAAAACACTATGTATACATTATAATGAAGAATGTGTACTCATACTTTATCTCTATGGTGTGGATTAGCTCCATGTTCTACCAGCAGCTCTACAATCTCGGTGTGCTCATACACAGAAGCAAAAAAGAGTGGAGTCCAACCCAATTCCTATTTTAAACATTTAGAATCAGGCATATGGTTGAAAAGTAAATATTGGTTACCAATAACGGTATTACGTTTTCAACAATATTTGGGTCAGCACCAGAATTCAACAAAATTTTCACAGATTCGAGATATCCTTTTCTTGTCGCAATTGCAAGAGCTGTGAACCCCTTCTGCATAATGGGTGATGTGAGAAATTGTCGTAAGTATGTAAAAAAAACAAACAAAAACGTTTTGAAATAGCATATACGCACACACCTTCATCTTAAAATTGACATCTGCATTATGCACCGTCAGCAAATTCACAATATCAGTGTTCCCTTCTCTACTGGCTATCATGAGTGCTGTCCAACCATCCTAGGTATTAATCATAAAGTTTGGCAACTAATAAACATGTATATGTATCATACGTACGGTAGTACGTATAGTAGGAATGGGCCGAATGTCCCATAGACACAATACAAAATGTTTATGATCATAAAAATCTAGCCAAACAAAATTGAGTTTTAAAACTTATTCAGAGGCTCTCACCGACAGATTATCAACTGCATGCAAGGCCTAAAACTCACAGAAACTTTTCTCTGCACTCGTAGAGAGAGCTGGTGGGAAGCCCCAATAGTGCCATTTTTGTTCTGCTAACGTACGTACTTACTTCCTAACTGACTTACTTGAAAAGCATTTCCAGAGTGTTCCCTTCTCTACTGGCTATCATGAGTGCTGTCCAACCATCCTAGGTATTAATCATAAAGTTTGGCAACTAATAAACATGTATATGTATCATACGTACGGTAGTACGTATAGTAGGAATGGGCCGAATGTCCCATAGACACAATACAAAATGTTTATGATCATAAAAATCTAGCCAAACAAAATTGAGTTTTAAAACTTATTCAGAGGCTCTCACCGACAGATTATCAACTGCATGCAAGGCCTAAAACTCACAGAAACTTTTCTCTGCACTCGTAGAGAGAGCTGGTGGGAAGCCCCAATAGTGCCATTTTTGTTCTGCTAACGTACGTACTTACTTCCTAACTGACTTACTTGAAAAGCATTTCCAGAGAACCAGAATGCGTTGAGCCAACTTTGACAGCACAAAGTAAGTTCTTTTCATAGGTACTACATTCCTTGATACTCGTTTTAATCACAAATAAGCCTAAACAAAAACTAGAAAGCTTTGAAACTGAGAGTATAAATTAATGTACTTCCAATGTAGCCATCCTCTTTTAGAGTTCAAAGGTCATTGATTATCCACGTGGCATTTAATGCGCATGCACATTAGCTACCCTAGCAGACAATGTAGCTTCCACTCAGATAACTCAAGCTTTTTGTAGGACTAACCAGTCTCTGATTGTCTCCACAGTGTAGTGTTGTTCCAATACTTTTTACAGCACTGCCCATTCCTACACTACTTATTTTTGAAATTTTTACTACTTGTATCATTAACAATTGGCCAGGAGCTAGGTGGGACAATTATTGATTACATGCCATGGAGAAGATTAAGGTGCGCAGCCAAGGTTAGCTCCTTAACCCTCTCTTCCGATGCATATATAATTAATAGAACATACAATACAAGTCATCATTTTACCTCAGTTCTTGCATTCAAATCAGCATTATGTTCAATTAACAAGTTGACAACATCAGTCCTTCCTTCTTTACTGGCTAATATAAGTGCTGTATGGCCATACTAAAACAAGAGCATAATACACGTCAGTTATTGAGTAATAATATCTATCTTTCCATCCAATTTTGATTGATACATGTTTTATGATTAATAAATAAGCTAATAGAAAGCTTCCACATCACTAGCTTGCTACCTGTTACAATAATATTTGGCTTTTTATATATACAGGTTTACATGCATTAAATCATTGTCATAACTAAAGTAAGCCATCTATAAATTTGGCCTTACCTCTGCTATTGCATTTACATCAGCATTATGCTCGATAAGCAATTTCACAATGTAAAGTCTTCCATCTTCACTTGCCGCCATTAGTGCTGTAATGCCATTCTGTAGAGATTTTTTATTATCATCGTTTACCATTTGAGAGAATACAATACTGTATACAAAAAACCCAACAAAAATGAAGGGCATGCACCCAAAGTGCTTAACTTTTGCTGATATCACGGTATGGATGCCAGCAATTAATACAAATAATTTGCATATACTTTGAACATGTTCAAGGACTACGACTATTCAATGAATCTCCATTTACACCAAAGATAATATAATCATACATGTATCTACTTGTTCAGAGTACCAGCACTATTCTAGTTGGCAAGTTAATATGATGCATAATTTAGCATTATTTACAAAATAATGGTTTTAGTTTTGTACAAAACTTACTATCAAATAAATTAATCTAGTCAGTACAAAAAAGGTCACAAAAGATTCAATTATAATTGAGTCTGAGGCTCCATTTACACGGATGCGTTTTTGTTTGAAAATGCATACTTTTATATGCATTTCTGGCTTGCGTTTACACGAAAACACCCAAAACGCAAACCGCAAATGCAACGTTTTGAAAACACAATTCAAAGTGGAGAATTTTGAAAACGATACGTTTTGCCCATCGTGTAAACGGCAAAAACTCAACTGGAAACGAAAAAGGTTGGCCTTTATATTTAGCTAGTGAGCTTTGTTTGGTCTAAATAGTATAGTTTCATCGTCTTGTTCAGTTTTTCTTGTTCAAAAGTGAGTCTTTTCTTGTCTCTGTGAAATTTTTGCTGATTCAAAAGTTCTCACATGCGCACTATACATGACGCTGTATGACGTAGTTCACTGGAAAACGTATTCATGTATATAAACGCAAATCAAAACATACCGTATAGCGGGAAATTTTCGTGGGGGAAATTTTTTGCGAATTTCACTGTTTGGCAGCTTTCCGCGAAAATTTTCCTCACGAAATTTGTAAGGTTTGTGGTCGTCATGTAATGTTGAGACGCAATCCACAAAAATTTTCCCCGCGAATTTCTATTCAAGACAAAAACACAAAAATTTTCCCTCACAAAAATTTCCAGCAATACAGTTACCGTAGTCGTTTTCCAAGAGAAAACAAAAACGCATCCAAAACGTATCCGTGTAAACGAGGCCTGAGAGAGTCACACAACAGTGTGGCCTTCACTATTGTATTTAGTGTGAGGAGAGCTTTCAAACAATATCCATTTTGTAGTGGTTTGGACAACATTACATGGTCCAATTCAAACCACAGGTCATGTAAATCAAAGCAATTATCTTGGGCTTCAAATCTAAACTTGACAATCTATATAATATCGTTAATTAGAAGCACTTTTAATGATGGTCTTAATGGTTCAATCATAGAGTAATCCATTGGTAAACTTGCACCGTTTTTCAGATATAGCTGAAACACACACACACACACACACACATACACACACACACACACACACACACACACACACACACAAAATGACTACTGTAACTCTAGGTGCACATGTGTTACCAAGGGTTATTGTTAAAAAAAAAAAAAAAAACAAGAAGAAAAAAGCAAAACAAAACAAAACAAAAGTTGCATGTTTAGTTACCTCCTTTTTTGCATTTACGATGGCATTATGCTTCAACAGTAGTTTCACAATATCAATGTTTCCTTCTTGACTTGCCAACATTAGAGCTGTACAACCATTCTTGGGGAATTAAGAATATACAATCATAAGAAGTACTCAGAAATCTACTCGCAAGTGTGCCCTATATAGCTGCGGTTGTAAGGTCTTCATTTAAATTATCACGGATTATATCATGCATACATTTAATTTTCACTGAAAATGTAGTGTAACATGCATATGATGGAAACCAGCAATAAAACACACATAAAGTTTGTGTCCAGGTAAATAAATATTGTGAGAATTTGAGGAAATAGCCTCATTCCTAGGCTCCTCCTTCACAATATTTTCTTCAAAAATAAGAATGAGAGAGCCTGGTACCAGTAGCCATGTGAGTGACAAACAGGGTACACAACTAGTCAACTCAAAATTATATCTAAAATGCGTCAAGCACATGCTCCAATAAGTTGAGATGAGTAAAATTTTTGCTAATCTGGATCTAGACAAGTTGTGAGAACGCAACATGTAGAAGACGATTGAATTTAAAAAGAACAAAAGCAAATTAGAATTTTCGGTTCTGTGTCCTGTCTTGATCTTTCAGTCTAACTAAAGCAATGCACAAAACAAAAGTGATAGTCGCAAAAGCTGTTTAGAAAGTATATCTATCTCTTCGCACACAAGAAATGACATTGAACAAGCAAATGGTAGTTTTCTTTGTCAAGTTTTCTTCTGTTTTGTCCTGTTCAGAGTTATTCTGAGGAAAGTTTGAATAGCAAACTAACCTGAATTACATAGAATCAATGGTATGTCACTCATGTGACTACTGGTACCAAGCTCTCTCCTTCCTTATTTTTGACTAAATATAATAGAGGAGTATGTGACTGAGACTATATAGAGGAAATACCTTTCTCCTTGCATTTACATCAACATTGTATCCTAATAGTAAGTCCACAATATGAGCATTTTGACCAAAACTAGCCACCATTAGTGCTGTCCAACCATCCTGTGAACAATACAATATCATGAAAGTGTTTAGGAATTTCAGACCACATATATACGGGATTACCCCCATCCTGGCATCAACGTCAGCATCATGCTGAATCAGTAACTTTACAGTATCACCTCTTCCACTATATATCGCCATCAAAAGTGCTGTCCAGCCTTCCTACAAGCAAACAGAACAATAATGAAAGTACTGCTGATGCACAAGCCTTGGCACACTCAACTAGCTAGTGTGCTTAATACATACATGCATACACTGTGTAAACTTGAAGAGTATAATTATATTATCATACTTATATTAATGGCCTGGGTGAATTAAAAAACATTAATGGGCCACCATCATAATACATAGACAGTTACTATTGCTGCCTCTATGATGAAATACATCGAGCACAAGACTCAGACTGAATGCTTATAGCCTGCATGTTGTCAGCTATTGCTAGCTACTGAGCATATTACGTGGCAAAGTGTATAGCTGGGCTGCCTAAACCAGTCTATGCCTGAACATGATAATCAGTAACTCAGCTTGCATCGTAGATGATCTAGCTATGCAGGCTAGCTGGCATGCAGCTGAACTATAGATATAGCTTTCTCATGGCCACACAGCCAAATAATTTATATATTCATATGCTTACATAAAATTCAGGCCAACTCTTAAGTTGTCTGTCTTACCAAACACCATTGACCAAGACCAACAGCAACAGCAGCCATGCAGCCATAAATAGTAGAGGCATGTAGAGGCTAACTCAGTTGTTTCGCCAATGGTAAAGTCACGTGAATTTATTTACATTATGACGTAATGCGACCAGCCAAAATGGGTGGTTTAGCGCTGTAAGTGTACCTGTTATTCTCGTTGGTGCTATTCTGCTGTTTGGGCGCTATATGGATCAAAATTTGGTCAGAGCATGTGGTCGGAAAAGGATCACAAAGTATACATCCAGGGTACTGGGAAAAAATAACTGGTCTATTGGAAAAAAATGTGCGTAGTAAAGTGAAGTAGCAACCTGACTACACGAACAGGCGGAACTCAAGAGCTTCTATCATTTATAAACGCGGTAAGAACACAGTGATTTTTGAGTACTTAAAAGAGCAATGGTTGTTCTACTAATAAGCAAAGTACCTAGCTTGTTAGTCATGCACAAAATAGCACCCGGATTAGTTTTGTACGAAACCGTTATAGCTAATTTATGCAAAACCTCAAGTTGTAAATATATAAAATACCTTGTTCAAACAAAAATAAATAATGGTTAAAAATTTGAAATATATAATACATTTCAGGATTATGGTTCTCCGAACACAAACTCCATTAGTTCACCCATCTCTTCATCAGCATTTCCAGTATCATACGTACCGTAGTACGTATAGTAGGAATGGGTCGAATGTCCCATAGACACAATACAAAATGTTGGCCACCATAAAAATCTAGTAAAACAAAATTAAACCTTCAAAGTTGCTCAGAAGCTCTCACTGACAGATTACCAACTGCATGCAAGGCCTAAAACTCACAAAACGTTTCTGCAGCACTCGTAGAGAGCGTAGAGAGCGCTAGTGGGAAGCCACCATAGTGCCATTTTTGTTCATCTAACTTACGTACGTACTTACTTCCTAACTGACTTACTTGAAAAGGATTTCCAGAGACCCAGAATGTGTTGAGCCAACTTTGACAGCACAAAGTAAGTTCATTTTATGGGTACTACATTCCTTGTTACTCGTTTTCATCATAAATAGGCCTAAACAAAAACTAGAAAGCTTTAAAACTTAGCGTATAAATTCATTACAGTAACTACAATGCAGCCATCTTTGTAGGTAGAGTTCAAAGGTCATTATCTATCCACGTGGCATTTTATACGCATGTGCATTAGCTTGCTCCAGCATATGTAGTGCATATAGCTGCTACTCAGGCTTTTTGTAGGGACTAACCAGTCTCTGATAGTCTCCATACTATACTGTTGAAAAAAGTGAATGAACAAGTAGTAAAAATTTTAAAAAAATAAATAGTGTAGGAATGGGCAGTGCGGTAAAAAGTATTGGAACAAGGCATGGTCTCAATTTCGACACATGACTACTTCATTTTTATGCCCAACTCTTGGCTGGCAGTCTAGTTTAAGTTAGATACCTGTCTGTTATAGTTTACTCCACTTCTTTAGTATAGCCAAGTGATTATAGCTACAGTACTGAGAAATTTGAACCAATGCAAAGAATGATAAGCTACGGTATTATTGTACAGATCATCGCAACACAACACTGATTCAGAAAATCCATATGAAGGATCAAGAATAAAAATGAAGTAGTCATGTGTCGAAATTGAGACCATGCCTTGTTCCAATACTTTTTACCGCACTGCCCATTCCTATATACACTATTTATTTTTTAAAAATTTTTACTATACTTGTAACATTAGTCTCAACCTCACTGTCTATTTCAGTCAGTTCTGAATCTTCAGACTCTGAGTCACAGCCATGCATGGACTGAATTCTGTAATTGAGGTTGGTGTGTCACATGCACAGTTTAGGCATTCACATCCTTCTGCACAAACTACACCTTTCATTTTGCAGCGACATCTTTAAGTTCGGCATCCTGTTTTGCAGTGACACCCCTTCAGTAAACCTTGAACTCTATCTTTAATTGCGGTTAGGTTCTCCTCACTATCCCAATCAATGGTGAGTGTTTCTGGGAATCATTCTGTTTGCTCCACCCATATAGGTCAAGAGGTTTCAGAGCCATCTGGTTATTTGTGGCTTGTCCCTACATATATCTTAAACACAACAAGTTCTCAACCAATGTCGATGCAGGCTGTCAAAGCTAGGAGCCATGTCTTCTTCATACTGTACTCTGTCAAAAATGTCTAGCCTAATGTGTTCGAGCCAAAGTTGATGATGCTTCAAGGGAGTCTGTCCTTTCTTCTAAAAGGAGTTAAAGGGTGCAGATGGGGTTAATGCGAATGCCAAAGCATGCTTCTTCATGTAGACTGTTCCAACCAGTCTTGTGAATGCCAACGACCATATATATAGCTTATGCTCATCATTATCAAGACTAATATTAGCTAAGTTTCCTGGTGTGTTTCCTTGGCCGCTCGATATAAAACAGTAGTGTTGGAAGAAACAACGTAAAAAGTATAGCTTTCCCTATATACCACTAAAAAATAATATATAACCACATCTGGTATTCGCATACATGGTTTACAACACTTCAGGTAGAAATTGTTGAAAGATCTGGGTCATTTTGTAGAACCTGTATAAACCTTGATAAATGTAAGTACCGAAGGTTTCTTGACATATACGAATTGATTTGAACAATACTGTATAGCACAAAAATTTGACAGATTTTAATATTGGCGGATTGGCGGTTTGGTAAGGACTGCCAATATTAAATCCGCCAAACAGTCATTTTTGCGCATGCACATATACCGTTCGTGAAAAGTTTGTCTTTGCCGTTTTGAGCTAATTTTCGTGAATCACGATCTCTGAAATTATATTGCCGATATACGGTTTTCTAAATTTCGTAGAGAAATTTTCGTGATATACGGTCAAATCACGAAATTCACGAAAATATTGTACCACGAAAATTTGGAGCTATACGGTATTGATGCGTGCGCAAACGCCAAAATAAATCTGGCAATCATTAAATTTTTACCAATCCACCAAATTTTATTCCCACCAATATTTTGTGCTATACAGTAATATCCTTGTGCTGTTGTTGTAGCGGAAATCCAATGTGATACACATCAGTATCTGATGATATAACCAAGATTTTGCTTTGTGTTATTTTAGTGACATGCATGCACCCATATTCTTGTGTCAGCTTCTTCCTGGGTAGACTTGTAATTTGGATCAGGTTGAGGTACGTACCATACAGTATTCTCCAAATTAACTTCAAATCCTCCAGTTACATATAGCTTTCTATTTGGTGGAATTTGTTTACTGCAATTATTAAGGAGGTATTGTGCCAAGAATATTACTAAGCTTCGTTTGCATTCTCTACAATTGATGACATTTTCTCTTTACTTGCTTGGAAATTTAGTCACAGATTGAATTTTGTCACATATATGTAGAGTAGCAGACACTGCAGCATTGCTATCTCTTCTCATTCTTTCAAAATATTTAGGTGACTCTTTTATTCTGCCGGGATTGTCAAACATGCAGGATGTGAATTTCATCAACTCCTCTTGGAAATGTGGTACTACAAATCTGTTCATCAGGAAAGATGCATACTGTCCAAATGTGTTGGGTGTTCCTAGTGGAGCAGTATTGATGATGAACATTCCTTCCAAGATACAGCATTTGGGCACACAGTCACTGGGTATGTGATTTGTTATGAATTGTGGTATATACCACATCCTTGTATCTGGTCTCAATAGAATTTGTTGTGACACTTTTTTGGCCCTTTCTAGGAACTCCATCATTATTGGCTAAAGCTTATGGAAGTGGAATGTATTGTTCTGCTACAGAATCAATTAAAACCTGGTGAGTTTTGGACCACTTTAACTTTTTGTGAAGACATTTTTGGACTATTTCCTGTCTTTCTCCAGCTGTGTCACAAGTTAATTGTTGACCTTTTTGTGGAAAATGTTAATAATTTCTTTTTTCTATCTGGGGGTTTGATACTTGGTTATTTTATGATAAAAATTAATAAGAAACATACTGTTCAAATTTGTCCTCCCCAATTTTTCTGAAAGTCAGCAAGTCATTCTCTTGCTCAGTAGTTGCTTTTTTTGCCACCAATGTTGATTAGTCCAGGATTTATAAATTTGTCACAGCTGCTTAGCATACCAAATTTTCTTACTGTATCAACTTTCTTCTGAATGTTAGCATCTGTTTTTGTGTCTGTTGTAGAACCTGATATCAGTGGTGACTGGTTGCACTGTGGTTTGCATCTGTGGTGCTCTTCTGGAAACAGTTGTTTGGTGATGTTATCAAAGCACTTCATCCGATAAGGTATGTAATTGGCAATTCTATTGATGTACTCTTTAGTAGGATGTACAACAGCTGATTTACAGGCTTTATTAATCAACATTTAATGGGCTTCATCAATACCGATGGAATGCCAATCTCTGCCTGAAATGCTGACCACAACCCCCCCCCCCCTTTTTGAAAAACTTGAGCAATTAATGGGAAGGTTAGCTACATCCGCAAAACGATGAGCTAGAAGAGGTTTGTAAAGATAGTGATCAAATGCACAAAAAATTGGAGTCATTAATTTTAAGCTCACTAATTTAGGTCCCAGTCTCCACTTCGAATGGCTAAAAACAAACCAATGTAGGCTATTGCATCTTGAAAAATGAACTGATGCCAAAATTTCCATGTTGAATTTGTACTAGCCATTTTTTCAGAAAAATGAACAAATTCTGGATAAAACTTACTCTGTGTGAAATGTTCAAGTTGCTCTTGTACACTTTTCACTTCTGATTGGTCCCCATTTTACATTTTTCTAAAGTGTGACCTGCCCAAAAATGGAATCTGCCCTAAGGTTATTTCAGTGATTGAATTACATCATACAGTTTACCATCTCGTTCAATAACCATGCATGTAATCAAGGTTTTGCGGAACAACAAATTGTTCATGCACATATATATACTGAAAAATATACATGATTGTGCATGCAAGTCTTTGCTGTCTGCTATTGCATCAAGAACCTTGCATGAGGTAGGACACTTTCGATTGTTCTGCCATTACTAGAGATGTGATTGAGAAGTAATCTTGAATACCAACAAAAGTATTCAGTGTTTTTAGGAATGATATAATCTTTGGAGTACGTAATATTATGTAACAAGATCATTTTGAATGATGTTTAGTTTTTCTTCTCCAATTCATTCCAACAGAATGATGACCAATTCAACTCAGTCTGATTCGAAGAAGTTTTTTGAGAATTTGATCTTGTTTGATCTGCATGGCTGTTCACTGACAAGTGTTTGCGTCGAAGAAGAATGTGCCGATTCAAGACGAGACTGTTCAGCAGTTTTTGTTCGTCTTCTCCTCTTTGGAACATGCAGCTTAGATGGTGATGAGTTTGGTAAGTTTGTACTTAAAGAAGCATGTCTTTTACCCACAATTCTTTCAAATGTGTTTGTTTGTATGCACTCTGTGTGTCTAGTATAGAGTTAGCTACAGTTATTTGAGATTGTGTAGACTTACCCATGGTCTTAGACACTGCATGGACTGTTGCATGAGTCTGTAATCATGTTTTCACAACTCTTTGACCTGTCACATTGAACGCTTGGCTTGGGTTGCACCGATTGGATAGTTGTGCCAACTGCTCACCTGATTACCACAGAAAACTTGGGCATAACTATACAAAAATCTTTGTATCATGGGAAGCCATACTTTCAAAAGTGCCGACAGGGAAATATCAGTTGTAGATACTGACCGCACTCAACCGCAGGGAAATATCTCGATATTCCACAGGAAATCCGGTGGAATATACACAGCAAGTTGAAAAAACCAAGAACTATCCAATGAAAAGAGACTGTAGCGCTTGAGATTCTTCAGAAGACTACTAGAAGACAACGCTGTTGTTGTTTTTCTTCGAAGATAGTCTTTGGTACCCGTTTCAAGTTCAAATTTTTAGCGTGCGAGCTGTCACAATTGTCTGTGTCTTGACCTTCGCCTAAAAAGTAAGCGCTTGAGCCTATACTATACTCAAAACTAGAAAGAAAGTTGTGAGAACTCGAAGCGCCATGATACAAGTTGGTTAGAACATGCCTACTGCGTGCTCTACTTCGAAATACACTCGGTAATATTGACAAAACCCTCGGGCTACGCCCTCGGGTTTATTCAATATTACCTCGTGTATTTCACGTAGAGCCCTGGTAGGCATGTTCTAACATATACATATTATCTGCAGATATTACAGTATATAACTCTTGGATTAGTGCATTATTCTGGTCCTTGGTTTTCTCTTTCTCTGACTCTGTACTGAATAGCTCTAGCCAGTGCATCTGATGAACAGCCTACTCCAAGTCTGTTTAGCATATGAACAAGTATAGTTGACCCTCCCAAGCCTGCATTCGATCATATCTGTTAACTTAGGTTATGCAATGGAAAACTACATCTATCATCTGTACAAACATAACCATACAAAGGCAAAAAAGCCTTCGTACTTTTCTTGTGTTGTAGGTACTTGATGTTGGGTCATATATATTAGATGTATCCCTTCCGCGGCTTTCAGATATTGATCTGGTAATTGAACATATATTAAATGACCATTATCTTGGGGGTAAATCAGATATAAGTTTATTAAGGTCAATTTTGTCAAATTGGTATGGATGTACCATATCACTAGCAAAAAAAATGCTGAATTTGTTTGTGGATAGACTGATTGAAATACACTTTGGAATTCATCCTGAGTTGGGTCATTTGCCAATGACACCAAAGGTTCTGAACATATAGGTAATTCATTGGATTTACTTAAAGCTAATGTTTCAGTATATATATTGAAGTCTTCAGTTCAGAAACGGAGATACTTGCTTGTGAATATGTAATTAGCTATTCCACAAAAGAAGGTATGTGGTGTGGAAATGAGACTTCCGTTGAAAATAATTTGTACTACGTGTATTGGGGTGCGTTCCATTGGCGGAATGACTGAACTAAGCTGAGCTCTGAGCTCTGAACTAAGCTGCTTCCATTCAACACAAATTCTAGATAACGCACACCAGATCAATGGGCTTAGCCTCAAAGCTAAGCACTCAGAGAAGCATAAAAGCCTCAAAACTCAGCATGCAACTACAGCGTTTTGGATAGCAAAAGATATATTTCTACAAGATCATTCTAATTTATGAACGTAAGTACGTAAGTACGTAACGTAAGTACCATCGATTTTGTCAATAGAGCTATCTTTCTTGATATTGTAATGGGACAAACAGACTGACAGACAGACAGACAGATAGACAAAATGATTACTGTAATCTGCACGTGGGCTTAATCATATAGCAAGGTGGAACAAACAATTAAGACAGTGCATTATACTCTCATTCCACACATTCCATACTAACATCACAACACATGTAGCCATACCATTAGTAATACTAAGTAAAAACCATATTATAATTTTTATCACATCTCACCTCTTCTCTTGCATTGACATCAGCATAATGTGTAATTAACAGCTTTACAGCATTGATGTTTCCACTTAGGCTAGCCATCATTAATGCCGTTAGTCCGTTCTGAAAAAATTTAAAACAAAAATAGCATTCTTTTTAGTTACATATTCTCTGATTCCACAAACTTACATCAGATTTAAGATTCACTGCTGCATTGTTTTTCAACAGCAAGTCTACAATATCAGCTCTCCCCTTATGACTGGCAAGTATTAGAGCTGTACAACCATTCTATGAATGGAATAACACTTAAATTAACATTTACCTATAATAGTTTAACACACACATATGCACAAACACTCGCTCACTCTCTCTCTCTCTCTCTCTCTCTCTCTCTCTCTCTCTCTCT
>CAXIPT010000149.1:0-18324 GCA_964030475.1 Tethya wilhelma
GACAACCGCCAGCTGATGTCAAGAACACTACACAGCCACCGTCCAAGGACTCTCGACAACCGCCAGCTGATGTCAAGAACACTACACAGCCACCGTCCAAGGACTCTCGTCAACCGCCAGCTGATGTCGAGGTGATAGATGTTGAGGACACACCAGATTCATTGAGTGAGCAGAACGAATGGATAGGTGCTCTGTTTCTAGATGAAGATGACAAGAATACTTCGATGGATGGGCACTGGTTGACTGACAAGCACATGTATGCAGCAGAGATGCTTCTGAAGTCCCAATTTCCCCATATCAGTGGCCTGCAGCCTACAGTTCTCAGTGAAACCAAGCAGTGGGATGTTTTGAGGTCTGATGGAGTTCAAATCCTCAACCAGTCGAACAATCATTGGGTTTGTGTGTCCACCATTGGCTGCCCTCCTGATACAGCATTGTTTTACGATAGTCTTCTGTACAACAAGGCACACCTTCCAACAAAGATCAAGACAGAGATTGCGTCCTTGATACATGCTGCTGGAGACTATGTCAACATCAAAGTACCTCACTCACAGCTACAAGATGGCAGTGATGATTATGGACTTTTTGCTATAGCTACAGCAACCTCACTCTGTTATGGAATTCCTCCCAGCACTGTACTGTGGGATCAGAAAATGATGAGAGGGCATCTTAAGAAGTGTTTTGAGAAGAAGAAGATGACCCCTTTTCCTGCTTGGGATCTCAAAGACCAAAGAAAGACAGTAACTTCTATTTCAAAGGAGCCACTGCTCACTACGGTCAAAGTTCCAGTATATTGCTCATGTAGGATGCCTGAAGTTGGGAGAGTGAAAATGGCCCAGTGCATCAAATGCCAAAAGTGGTACCATGAAAAATGTGAAGACATACCTAAAACTGTATTTAGCAAAAAGAAAACCCCATTTTATTGTAAATACTGCTAATACATGTTTTACTACTTCCTTTTAGTCTACTGCTGCTTTGTGTTACATTATAGTTATAGTTTGTTGTTATAATAACAGTTTTTACACACAAATTGGGAACCCTTGAAGTGTATGCACATTGCGCAATAGTTGCGCAATTTGACAAAAAGCGCAACCATTCAAGTCTCCATACATTGCGCACTGCTTTTTTCACTGTGCGCAAGTACTTGCGCAATTTAAAATTACTTGCGCAATATTTGGCCGGTTCCAAAATGCGCTGCGCATTTTGCAAAATGCGCAAATCGCCATAATGCGTGGAACATATTCACTTGGTGTGCAAAACGTTGAAAAACAATGTTTTCTAACAATAGAGATAAAGAACTTACTTTTTTTGCGTTTCAGAAAATTTTCTAAGACCAAAAGTATACTTTTTGCAAAAAACATTTTACCATTAAAAAAATTTTAGCACAAAAAAAACACTTTTGTGAAATTTTACTCATTTTAACATATTGAACATTCTCTTGGTTTCAAAAACATTGTTGGTAAAAAACAAAATTTTCTCACGGGAAAGATAAAGAAGTTAGTTTTTTTGAGTGATTAAGGACTTAGAAAATTTTCTAAGACCAAAAAGCTTACATTTTGCAAAAAATGTTTATTTTACCTTGATAACACTTTTCAGCACAAAAGAAACACTTTTGTGAAATTTTACTTATTTGAACATATTGAACATTCTCTTGGTTTTAAAAACAATGTTGGTAAAAAACAAAGTTTTCTCACGGTAGAGATAAAGAACTTAGTTTCTTTGAGTGACTATGAACTTAGAAAATTTTATGACCATAATATAAACTTTTTGCGAAAAACATTTATACTGCCTTGAAAACACTTTTCAGCTCAAAAGAAACACTTTTGTGAAATTTTGCTTTTTTTTAATACATGGAACATTCTCTTGGTGTAAAAAACATTGTTGGTGAAAAAAAAAACGTTTTCTCACAGTAGAGATAAAAAACTCTGTTTGAGTGACTATGGACTTAGAAAATTTTCTAAGACCATAATATACACTTCATCCAAAAAACTTTTCAGTACAACAGAAACACTTTTGTTCAATTTTACTTTTGTCAATACATGGAACATTCTCGTAAAAAACATTGTTGGTGAAAATCAAAGTTTTCTCACAGTAGAGATAAAGAACTTAGTATTTTTGTGTGACTATAAACTTAGAAAATTTTTTAAGACCATAAAGTACACTTTTTGCAAGAAACGTTTATTTTTCATTGAAAATACTTTTCAGCAGAAAAGTAATAGTTTTGTAAATATTTTACTTTATTCAACACATGGACCAATCTCTGTGTAAAACAAATTGATGGTCAAAAACAAAGTCTTCTCACGGTAGAGATAAAGAACTTAGTTTTTTAGTGTGACTAAGGACTTAGAAAATTTTCTAAGATTAAAAAAGCACACTGTGCAAAAAACGTTTATTTTGCCTTGAAAACAATTTTCAGCACAACAAAAACACTTTTGTCAAATTTGACGTGAGTGACTATGGAGTTAGAAAAGTTTGTAAGACTAAAATGTTCACTTTATGCTTAAAACGTTTATGTATGTTTGAAGTCACTTTTCAGCGCAAAAGAAACACTTTTGAGAAATTTTACTTTTTTCAACTCATGGTATATTCACTTGGTGTAAATAACATTGTTGGTGAAAAACAAAGTTTTCTCACGGTACACATAAAGAACTTAGTTGTTTTGAATGACTATAGACTTAGAAATTTTTCTAAGATCCTAAAGTACGCTTTCTGCAAAAAGCTTTTATTTTTCCTTAGAAACACTTTTCAGCACAAAAGAAACACTTGTGAAATTTTCCTTTTTTCAGAACATGGAACATTTTCTTGGTGTAAAAAAAAAAGGTTGGTGAAAAAAATAATTTTCTCACAGTAGAGATTTTTGAGTGAATATGGACTTAGAAAATTTTCTAAGACCATAATATACACTTTTTGAAAATTGCCTTGAAAACACTTTTCAGCAGAAAAGAAACACTTTTTTGAAATTTTACGTTTTTCAATACGTGGAACATTCTCTTGGTGTAAAAAACATTGTTGGTGAAAAACAAAGTTTTCTCACGGTAGAAATAAACAACTCAGTTTTTTTGAGTGACTTTGGACTTAAAAAATTTTCTAAGACCGTAAAGTATACTTTTTGCAATAAGGTTTAATTTGCCTTGAAAACACTGTTGTCAAATTTTACTTTTTTCAAAAGATGGAACATTCTCTTGGTGTAAAAAACATTGTTGGTGAAAAAAACATTTTCTCACAGTAAAGATAATGAACTCTGTTTTAGTGATTATGGACTTAGAAAATTTTCTAACACCAATATATATACAGTTTTTGCAAAAAACGTTTATTTTGCCTTGAGAACAGTTTTTTTAGCAAAAAAAATACAAGGAACATTCTCTTTGCGTAAAAAACATTGTAAGTGAATAACAAAATTTTCCAACGGAAGAGATAAAGAACTTATTTTTTATGAGTGACTGTTGACTTAGAAAATTTTCTAAGACCATAAAGTACACTTTTTGCAAAAAACGTATATTTTGCCTTTAAAACACTTTTCAGCAAAACAGAATCACTTTTGTGAAATCTCTTAGTGTAAAAAATTGTTGGTGAATAAAAAAGTTTTCTCACAGTAGAGAAAAAGAACTAAGTTTTTTTGAGTGACTATGTGTACTTATGTGTACTCTATGGTCTTAGAAAATTTTCTAAGTCCATAGTCACTCAAAAATAAATTGTTTCTGATCTTTACTGTGAGAAAACTTTTTTTTACCAACAATGTTTTTTACACTAAGAGAATGTTCCATGTGTTGAAAAAAGTAAAATTTAACACAAGTGTTTCTTTGATGCTGAAAATTGTTCCCAAGCCAAAATAAACGTTTCTTGTAAAAAGTGTACTTTGTGGTCTTAAAAAATTTTGTAAGTCTATAGTTACTCAAAAAAACAAAGTTCTTTATCTCTACTGTGAGAAAACTTTATTTTTCCCGAACAATGTTTTTTACACCAAGAGAATGTTCTATG
The DNA here is from genome assembly GCA_964030475.1 of Tethya wilhelma. NCBI lineage: Eukaryota > Metazoa > Porifera > Demospongiae > Tethyida > Tethyidae > Tethya > Tethya wilhelma. Next base: position 3,979 of record CAXIPT010000149.1, read on the forward strand.
TGTTGAAAGAAAAAAAATTTGACAAATGTGACCGAATTTTGGAAAACCGACCAGATGTAGTAATATGCGAATTTTGAGATAGCGCTTGCATTGTAATCTACGTCATTGCAGCTAGCTATTTTCCAAATTTGAAGCGGCTAGGCGCTATAGTTTTGGAGATATGAGCTCAAANATTCGTGACAATCGTCCGCTAAGTGTTAATTTTTTTTTACACCAAGAGAATGTTCCACGTATTGAAGATAGTAAAATTTCACAAAAGTGTTTCTTTTGTGCTGAAAAGTGATTTCAAACATACATAAACATTTTAAGCAAAAAGTGAATTAGAAAATTTTCTAAGTCCATAGTCACTCAAAAAAACTAAGTTCTTTATCTCTATTGTGAGAAAACTTTGCTTTTCACCATCAATTTTTTTTACACCAAGAGAATGTTCCACGTATTGAAAAACGTAAAATTTCAAAAAAGTGTTTCTTTTGTGCTGAAAAGTGTTTTCAAGGCAATAGAAACTTTTTTCAAAAAGTGTATATTATGGTCTTAGAAAATTTTCTAAGTCCATATTCACTCAAAAATCTCTACTGTGAGAAAATTATTTTTTTCACCAAACTTTTTTTTTTACACCAAGAAAATGTTCCATGTTCTGAAAAAAGGAAAATTTCACAAGTGTTTCTTTGGTGCTGAAAAGTGTTTCTGAGGAAAAATAAAAGCTTTTTGCAGAAAGCGTACTTTAGGGTCTTAGAAAAATTTCTAAGTCTATAGTCATTCAAAACAACTAAGTTCTTTATGTGTACCGTGAGAAAACTTTGTTTTTCACCAACAATGTTATTTACACCAAGTGAATATACCATGAGTTGAAAAAAGTAAAATTTCTCAAAAGTGTTTCTTTTGTGCTGAAAAGTGATTTCAAAGATACATAAACGTTTTAACCGATTACCCGCGAAGTACGCACATTTGCATCATCAATTTTTAGCGTCTAAACGCGAAGTACGCACTTGTGCGGCAGCTGCACTAACCGAACAATTTTGCACTTTTGCACTCTTGGGCGTAGCTGCTGACCTTTGTTCTTCTGCAGAATCTCTTCGTTACTGACTCGGTGAGCGTAATTGTTAGTAAAAATGTTATGTCTAGTATGAATATTTTTTCAAAAAATGCTATTGAAATAAAATTCTATGACAATTTAGTAAAATAAAAAAAATGAAAAGTACAGCTGCTTTTACAATAAATCTAATAATAAATAAACAACTAGAATATGGCTAAGAGACCAAGGCTGACATGTGAAGAGGTTGCTGAGCTGGTCATGGATGACAGTGCAGAGGAGATGGACAATGATGATGTGGTAGATATGTTTTCGCCAATGGAGGATGACTGGCATGGACCAATGGCCGAAGGTAGTGATGACGAGTATGGTTGGACCTACCAGATTTTTCTGATGTGGATGAGGATGAGGATGAGCAAAGTGATGTCCAAGATGACGCCAGCTCTGATTCACACATGGATGATTCCAGAGCCAGTTAGTAATCACCTACATAATACTCAAAAAATGAAAAAGTAATCTCTGTGTGCAGACATCACACACACACACACACACACACACACACCTAGTGATTGGCCTAGCAAACTGAATACACAGAATAACAAACACACGTGTACACCCTACACACTAACATCACTCATACATTCATCACACACACACACACACACACACACACACACACACACACCTAGTGATTGGCCTAGCAAACTGAATACACAGAATAACAAACACACGTGTACACCCTACACACTAACATCACTCATACATTCATCACACACACACACACACACACACACACACACACCTAGTGATTGGCCTAGCAAACTGAATACGCAGAACAACAAACACACACGTTCACTCATACATTCATTATATGTGACCGAATTTTGGAAAACCGACCAGATGTAGTAATATGCGAATTTTGAGATAGCGCTTGCATTGTAATCTACGTCATTGCAGCTAGCTATTTTCCAAATTTGAAGCGGCTAGGCGCTATAGTTTTGGAGATATGAGCTCAAATATACCGACCGTTCATTCCAATTTTACTCGCTAAAATCATGAGCGAATACGTTGCTAAGCGCGAGTACACACACTGTTAAAAATGAGGTGTTGCAAAACACCCTTGAAGTTCGGCTACAATACACCCTTAAGGGTGTAAGCATGGAAAGGTGTTTGATACACACCCCTATGGGTGTTGCACTATATTTATACACCCATCAGGGTGTTGTACAAATTTGACACAAACTTAAGAATCTACAATCAGTCAATGTTCAAAAAGGTTAACCCACAAATCCACTAGTAATTATTAATGGCCGTACAATTAACTTGCATGTCACTTGACGACCGCAATAAAACAGAGTCACCTGGACCAAATGACACACACACCTCATTGTATACATTAAAGTACACCTACTGATCAAATTTGACTCACTAGACAGAAACTGTGTGGCCACAATGGCCTAAAAGCTACTCCAATACAACCATGTGGAGAAATTTGGCTCAAAAAAGGACATTCTTTGATCCCCAAAGGTGGCAATTACAAGTATTTGTCACCTTTTCCATGGTCCACTGAGTACTGGTTTAAACAGCCAATAAAATTACCCAAAGTTGTAATTCTACAAGCATTCCTGTACATGAACATGCATTTTTGCATATCATTACCTTAACGAGGTTTTTGACTGTTTCAAAGATTTGCTTATATCCAGATAAGTTTTAGACTATGCTTAGAACTTTTCTGGCTATGAATAGCTCTAGACCTAATCTACACAATATTTCAACAGCTTCTCAAAACTAATATGGTCATCAGGCCCCAAAAGCTAATCGCAGGTCAAATAGACTATACACTAATTTGCTCGTGCTAAGTTGCTAGCCTGCTTTATTCTCACATGACCACACACAAATTCCACTGACCTTACTATGAGTGGCTCATTAAGTTAGTGACAGGAATAGCTATAACAACATATGACATAACTAATTTAAATGAATGGGCTGAGTTGAGAGGTCCAACCAATACCCTCACGTCTCTATACACATTAAGACAAACAAACTGGTGTAATTTTAGCCAACAACTACAAACTATGTGGTCACATGGCTCTGAAAGCTACTCCATGTGAACCCAATTCAATATCGGCTATGCAGCTCGTATATCACTTGACGACACCACTAAAATTGAGTCGCCATGACCAAATGACACACACACCTCATTATACACATCAAAGTACACCTACTGAACAATTTTGACTGTCTATGCACAAACTGTGTGCTTACAATGGCTAAAATGCTACTCAAATACAACCGAATCCAATAGCTGCTGTAGAACTCGTATCTCACGTGACGATGACACCAAAACTTGGTCGCCAGAACCAAATGACACACAAACCTCATTATACACATCAAAGTACACCTACTGAACAATTTTGACTGTCTATGTACAAACTGTGTGCTTACAATGGCTAAAAAGGTACTCAAATACAACCGAATCCAATAGCTGCTGTAGAACTCGTATCTCACGTGACGATGACACCAAAACTTGGTCGCCAGAACCAAATGACACACACACCTCAATATACACATCAAAGTACACCTACTGAACAATTTTGACTGTCTATGCACAAACTGTGTGCTTACAATGGCTAAAATGCTACTCAAATACAACCGAATCCAATAGCTGCTGTAGAACTCGTATCTCACGTGACGATGACACCAAAACTTGGTCGCCAGAACCAAATGACACACACACCTCAATATACACATCAAAGTACACCTACTGATCAAATTTGACTCATTACACACAAACTGTGTGCCCACAATGGCCAAAAAGATAGTTGAATTGAAACTAACTGCACTGATGATGGTATCACCGTCACACACTGCATGCAATGGATCAGGAAAAGCAACATGACATTGTATACAAATAACTATTGGTACTATACTTTAGTATGTGTATGAATGTATTGTAGATATCAACTAGCAAATGATACTAAATGGTAATAATACCACACTGTGACCTGGTAGAGTACATGGCCTACGAATGTGTAAAGGTTTTTTGAAAATGAGTTCGTCGTAGAAAAAAAGTGATGGGTCTTCATCTATTGGGTGTAAACAGTAGCAACGAAAATGTGAATGGTAGAATGAGTCAAACTTTTGTGCTTTGAAAACTGTTGTCGTGCCATTCACAATATAGATGTGACTGATCTGGCCAACTTGTGGTATGTCATCTTCAATGTTGAACACAAACCCAGAATCTCTTCTATACTCATCACCATTTATCTTCACCCATTTTGCTCTAAACAAACAAAATACATATTCAAGTACATAATTGACATTGGGTTTGAAAATTACAGAAAACTAACTTGTACTTACATGAAGTTAGGCACATAATTAGTGAACTTACTCATATGCACTTGATACTGGAGCTGTTAAGCCCTCCAGAGTCTCAAGACCAAGACCATTAGATGCAACAACAGAGCCTAGAATTAAAATGGAATGGTGTCATTCATGTAGTTATACATTTAAGTTCAGTCTATTTATGAATGTAGCATATGAAATATTTACCAGGTCCAACTTCCATTTGGTTGCCACACTCCAAACTAGAGTTCATGTTATTGTAGCACTCCAGGTGTTGGTGACGTAATGCCAGGGAATATGGAAGGTTAATGAAGTTTCCCATTGATTGTGCAATTCTCTTGAAGTAAGCATGTTTCGCTTCGTACCTCATGGTCCAGTGGCGAACCAGTGGTCCATACCTACATTGCATATAACAAAACACAAAGTATCATAATCAATATTCACTCTCACTAGCATGGTACAATAGGTTCTGGCCATGGTTTCTAGGGCTGAAGTATAAAGACAGTACCCGTACAATCTATATATTTACGTACTTAACCATGAGGCGAGGAGTGTGCACCATGAAATGCATTTTGGGAAAAATGGAGTGATCTGGATAGAGTGCGCTGAACTCCTCATGGTGATCATGAATCAATGTTCTCAAGTAGGAGGTGTGCTCAATGGTAGTAGTCGGTGAGAAGAGGATATCAACTATCTGCATGAGCTGCAGAAAGTTAGCCCAATACTGGTCATCTTCGGGAACCCAGTCTCCAACAATAAGTGGCAACACACGGGCCAGAAGCCACATCTGAGCAGCTGTTGAATCACAACAAGAAGTTCCTAAGTGCAAGTATACATGCATACAAACAAAGCAACACACCTTCTTGTTTCAGTTTGTTATTAGCACTAAACAAAGTTTTGCTTGTGATCAATGTTGGGCGATCTTTAGCCTCCATGTAGCCTAGATCAATGTTCTCGAGTCTTGAGTTGAACTGATCCAAGGTGAAATACTTCTCCTGGCTTATCATGTGTGCTTACATTATCTTCACCTCGTACTCAAGAGCGCCTTCCAAAACATCGTGCATAATATCGGGTACTAACCCTCCATCACACACATGGAAGTATCTATGAATTAGTGAGTAACAAATAAACCAACACAACATGAGCAAAAAACGATTTTGTGTACCTTAGCTCATTCAGCAAAGCATTTCTATTGATGCCATATTCTTTGGAGGCTTGATCATCTTGGCTCAGTAGAGTGCAATGCTGGATGTGAGTATCCTTAGTACGAAGAGTAAATTGACGTTCCAAGAACTACAATTGAAAATATGCATCTGACTATGATCCAAGGTGAAGTACAATTTAAACATGAAAAACAAGTACGTACAGATGTACTTCACAAACACGTTTGAAACAAATATACACAGGTACAGGTACATTAACTAACAAGACTTTTAGAAGTTTCTTGAGTGGCCATACAATGACGGCAACATCTGTATGCTGAACAGCTCTCTTTGAAACCTCCCAATGCTAGGCTCCCCAAGTTGTCAGCAGATACCACGGATACTGTTCCATAAAACTTCTCCTTCTTTCCTTTCACATCAAAGAAAACACCTTCTTCCTACATATACATGCACAAGTGTGTGTGTGTGTGTGTGTGTGTGTGTGTGTGTGTGTGTGTGTGTGTGTGTGTGTGTGTGTGTGTGTGTGTGTGCTTACCAACTTCTTGACATCTTCAATAAATGGCTTAATCACTGAGTCAATTCCATAGTTTGCCAAATCTGGGTGGCTAACAATGGACACTAGATGTATGGCTGAGAGTCTGGAACGGTACATTGGACTCAAATTGCCAAGTGTGAAGTAAAATATTCCTAAAATTAAGGTGTGAAATAGACATTGCATGTATAATTATGTGAGTACAGTTTTCATTACAGCACACACAAGGTACAGAAGTGTAAGTGAATCAATTACCTAATTTGTGAGTTTTAGCTTTAGAGCCCAAAGGGTTGCACACTTCCAATTCATCAAAATAGAAATGGATTTGTAATGCATTTCTATGAGTTGAGAATAAGGGGTGTTCCTCAAATGCCTTGCCATCACAGTAGTCTACAAGAACATCTCCGCTTGAAAAATGCCCCCTAGTGACCTGCATCATGTAAGTGTATTTCAGTAAAATTCAGTATGTATGTATTATAGAATGTGTATAAGGATTCAGCCTGAATTCCCTACTTTGTACACACATATATTATCTCTACCTCAGTAAGGACACTTTCGTTGTTCAACATGGTCTGGAGGGTTCCCAATACAGGCACATAGAAAGCCTCATCCTTCTTGATCACACACCTTCGCTTGCGTCCAATACCCTTCCAAACTCTCCGCTCACCAAGCAAGATAGGAACAGGTTTCTTGTAATAACATGTGTGCAAGCATTGGTGCTGATAATAATGTGGTATAGATCATACATATATACATATTCTTACCATCAAATGGAAGTGTGTCTGGTAAAAGGTCATTTGTTGGTGCTGGGTTTCCAAACCAAGGAATGGATGTCCTGCTTCTTCATCAGAGAACAAATCATCCAAGCCTGGAATACTTGATGATTGCACACCAGATTCCTCCAGCTTGCTTCTAACTCGAGCATGTAGGGCACATAAATGTTCTTGGAACAATCCAGTGACCCCTTCAATCACCCCCTGTAAGGCAACTTGCGTCAATTTTTGTTTCTCTTTAAGTTTGAGAAGTAGAAGGGCTGCAGACATCTTCAGTTGATCTGGGGTGGTTTGCTCTGTGGAGGTACTCTCTGTGATATCCATCATGTTATGCTCGTCACTGTCATCTGTGGATATCTCTGCATGATCTTCATAAATGTCTATGTGAGTAGACTCAGTGGCACTCGCACTCAAGGGGGTAGTTGAACTTGTCTTCAGGAGATTGTGCTTAGCTGAAACATGGTTTATGAATGTTCCGAAGTTCTTAAATGTGCGTACACATCCACGTATACCACATGTTAGTGAAAAACCAGGTTGATGTGAGTGAAGAAGCTGAATGTGCTTTACATATCCACTGATATCGAACGTAACCGAAGGAGTGAGAGGGTCGGGGCACAAAGGACATACAAGTTTCAGTCGGGACATGACTCTGCTCATGTACTGGCATAGTCAGAAGAATCTAATAGAAAAACATCTATATCAATTTTGCAGTACATCATGTCATAATTATATTCGTACTTACTGCTTTTTGTCCCAATTACTTTTCACTTATCTTGTACAATCGTCACCAGCTAGCTCAGTACGTGCTGCAGCACTGGTCAGCTGATCGGCTAGGGTTGTTATGGTTACGCAGGGACCACGCCCACATTTAACACGCTTCCGCGGGATCCGCGCTTCAAAATTTTCACAAGTTGCATCCACGTGAGTCTACTGAAAGAACTAACTCGCTTTCTGTGTCACTGTTCAGCAAGGCTGAAGCTGTAAAACTTCACTTGTGATCGCTTGTTATTGCTGGAGTGGTGATGGCTGCTCAGATTCAGGAGGTATCGACTTACAACACTGAGCAAGTAGAAGACTTCTTGTTGAAAGAGGGGATTCCTCGGGAAACTGCTTTGAATTTCGTCCAGAATCGCGTGTGTGGGGAAGCGTTCACCAGGCTCACTGAAGGAGATCTCAGTGACTTATGTCCACTCATTGGAGTAAGAACAAAGATCAGGGAAATTCTAAAACAGGTAGAATTTTGTTTAGAGCCTGTGCAAACATTGGCAACACGGAGCCTCCGGTTCAAGCAGATCAGATAATACCGCCTGTACTGGTCTATCTTATGCTGATTCAGCTCAGTGGTAGCTAGACTCGTGACTTTGGTACTCACTAGTTTTGTATTATATTTTGCATCCATATGAACTAATTCTCTCTTCACACATACACAAATATTTAGCTTAAAGCGTCCAACGAGCAGGAACTGTCTGGTGTTAGTAATACTCCTTCTTGTCACAGTAATGGAGCTGAGCAGGAACTGTCTGGTGTTAGTAATACTCCTTCTCGTCACAGTAATGGAGCTGAACGTCAAAGATCTGATCATGAGACACCAAGACAATCCTCTCAAGTCAGGGTAAGATGTATTGTTGTATTGTGAATAAATTTAGCACTCTATAGGGGGTATAGCTAGCTGTGCTCATCGCACCTCAAGTTGTTGAACAAAGTTATTTTGGTGTGAATATGCACATATTGGGGTGTGAAATTGCTAGTGTAGCAATGACGTTTACTTTTTCATCATTGTACTTTTAGAATGAAGAGCCGAACCGTGTACTACTTACTGGACCAGCCAACTGGCACCTAACATTCCAGATTCCAGAGAAGCACACTTTTTCTGGGAGTGTCTTGAGAGCAGTGAACACTGGAGTTGTCTCTGCTAAAGCCCGGAGAGAAATCATCCAAACTCTAAGGACCCTCATTCTTCAGCATACATTTAGGCCAACTGGGAAGCAGTATACGCACGTGGTTGAAAAGCTAGTAGAGAAGTATCCAAAGCTGATGGATGAAGACGATGACAGTGGTTTTGTAAGACTTAGGGTGTTTTGTTGTTGATTGATTGTCTTGCCTGCAATTTATGTAATATACATCTTTTTATTCATGCATAGGGAGATTGGAAAATGTCACTACGTACTTCCTTTAAGAATTGGCGAAGAGATTTGGGTAAAGAGAACCAGGACCGCACACCTCAGAAAAAGAGCACTGTATCGACACGAGAGCCGCCTTCAAAGAGAATGAGGATGACTATTCACGAAAACGACATTGACAAGGAAGAGTATGAAGAATTAGTTCGTGAACTAGAAACTGAATGGCGCAAGGGAAAAAGAGTGCGTAGCATGGCAACCATAAAAAATTTGTGTGACCAAACATCAAAGGGACGAAGAAGCTGGATTACGGCTGATAAACCTCTCCTGTCTGAAGTACTGAAGAAGTTTCCATGTATGGCTTCTTACAGAGTGGTAGGTTGTTATATAGTCATGTATCACATTGTCAAATAGGATTTCAATCATGTATTTGCTTGGTCTTTTACATTTTCACTTACGTATGTAGGTCCGTAGAGATTTTATTCAACTGATTGAAACAGAAAATCCAGTTCAAGATTTCAAAGAAGAGTGGCCATATTGGAGAGACCAAGTCATCAAGCTAGCCGGCATCGAGTCAGACTCCAGACCAATGATTAAGAAGCTGCTGAAAGAGTTTGAAGCTGCTGTTGAAGCAAACAATGAAGGTTTGTCAATTATTTATGTTCTCTCGTAATAATTTTATTATGATGATATGTTGTTTCAGATTCTGCAGCTTTCTATGTCATTGAGTTGGTTCTGAAGCTCATATATCCTAGAGGTCCTGCATCAAAGGATGCCGTTTTTGTGAAGAAGTTTACAGTAAGTACTTACGTAACCTTTGTAAAATGTGTGTGTGTGTGTGTGTGTGTGTGTGTGTGTGAAGTTAGGCAAGGAAATTTTTCAATAAGCCCTGGTAAAAATATTTCGCTAGCATCCTCATTGATAGGATCTTGTAATAACATGAATGTTGTTTTAGGCAAAGAGGATGTCTCTGTTTCAATATCTCTTTTACCTATGTTTTCTCATGAAGTATGTGTATAAGCTTTGTAGTAAAAGTATACAACTTCTTTTTTCTAGACATGTGATTGTAATCTCACAGAAGAAGTGAAAAGAATTCGGCACTCTCCCCCATATGTTGTCACAACTGGTGAGATTGGAGATGACAATGCACAATACTTTGTTTGTTGCGAGCAGTCTGTGGTGATGGAATCAAAATATCATTTTTGGATGTAATCATCGATATGATGAGTTGTTATTTTGTGTTCGACATGAGTTATCCTCACTCCCTTCAAGCTGTTTTTTTGTTTTTACAGCATTTTGTTTTCAAAATTAATGATGATGTGCCTAACCCACCAGCTTTGTCTAAGTTTATTAAAAACCTCAAAGCTTTGTGAATTTTGTCCAGCCTGTACAAATTATATTTCTTTATTTTCAACAAACAGTTTTAGTCTTTTTGTAACACTGTTCACTATCCTTCACCACTAAGTCTTTACTTCCACTTGAATTTAATGTACACATTATTTTTGGTCTTATAGTAACACTGTTCATTGTAGTATTTTTTTGTTATTTTTTCCTTCATCAGTGCAACTGACGTTGATAATTATTGTACATCAATGTTAGAAAGAGTAAGAAAGTTGATTGAATTATAACCCAAGCCAAGCTTGCAAGCTAGCTATGCATATATGCATGTATAGTAACCTCAAGTTGCTCATTACACACCTCTGTAGGTGGCATTAAACACATCTAATAGGTGTAAGATGCACCCTTTGAAGTGTGCCAACAAACCCTGAGGGTGTTGTATTACACCCCAAGGGGAGCCCCACAATAATGACAGGTATAGCACCCTAAAAGGTGTTTACCACACACCCCATTTTTAACAGTGCATGGAACATTCTCTTGGTAAAAAAAACATGGTTGGTAAAAAACAAAATATTCTCATAGTGTAGATAAAGAACTTAGTTTTTTGAGCGACTGTGGACTTAGAAAATTGTTTAAGACCATAAAGTACACTTTTTTCAAAAAACGTTATTTTGCCTTTAAACCCAAGGTGAACACTTTTGTGAAATATTCCTTTTTTTTAGACNCCACAAATGAGCATGTAGAAAAGCTGTATTATGTAAGCGTAAGATGCTCTTCGGACTTCGGCTATACTCATGACTGTAACAGAGTTCACATAGTTCTGCTGCTGTAGAAAATAGCTGGATCAGTGTTCTATCGGCATTTATCTCAGTGAGCTTCATGTGCATGATCAATACAGCTTTACGAATATCTGAACCCCTGATAGATTCTTTGCTGAGAATTCCTAATTTGATTTTCTTTTAGTTCGTGCAAAACTTCACCAGAAGATATTTCTATTGTTTCATCAATGAGGCTTGCTATATGACCTTTTAGATCATGCAGTGGTTCTACGGAAGAAATTTCGTACTGTTGCAGTTGTTGAGATTCTAATGGAGCTTTAGGAGTTGGCTGTAGTAAAGCAGGAAAGTTATTTCTACCACATTTGAGCTCTTCAAATTCAGCCTCGAGTTGTGGTCGCTTCTTTCCTTTTACCTTACCTCTCCTGCTTGTGAGCTCTTGTCTGAGGTCACCAACTAGCATCTTTCCAAAAGGATTGATTGTGTGATTTTTCCATAGCTTTCCCTGTAAGACCATAAAGTACACTTTTTTCAAAAAACGTTTATTTTGCCTTAAAAACACTTTTCAGCACGAAAGAAATACTTTTGTTAAATTTTACATGTTCAATACATGGAAAATTCTCCTCCTGTAATAAACATGGTTGGTGAAAAACAGTTTTCTCAAGGTAGGGATAAAGAACTTAGTTTTCTTTAGCGATTTTGGACTTAGAAACTTTTCTAAGACAATAAAGTACATTTTTTGTAAGAAACGTTTATTTTTCCTTGAAAACACTTTTCAACACAGGAGAAACACTTTTGTTAAATTTTCCTTTTTTTAACACATGGAACATTCTTGTTAATTTTAGGATATAATTTTAGGATATACTATTCAATTGTACATGGTATGCATTGTATAATTTTAATCAATTCATATAAACGATTGTGTAATTATTATTAAGTATGTATAGTTGAATTCATTTGATGCTTCCACAGAGATGTATCCTACTGTAGATTCAGTTATCCTGTAGAAAGAGAAGGAACAGAAATAGAGATTTAGATAGTCTGAGTAGCCGTTTCAGTGTCACTATATACAGCTCAGTAGTGAACAGTTGCGTGGACGCTGAAACCACCGTACGGCCACAAAGGCGGGTGACGCATTGGCTTCGCCCACGCTCACTAATTACTGTTCGACCACTCTTCGACCTCACGTGATTACATGTACCAGGCCCTCCCGATTTTTAGCGTGAAACACTAAAAAGAGGGAGTGGCCTGGGTACGAGGCTAAGAATGTTCCATGTGTTAAAAAAAGGAAAATTTAACAAAAGTGTTTCTCCTGTGTTGAAAAGTGTTTTCAAGGAAAAATAAACGTTTCTTACAAAAAATGNTCTCAGGTTTGTTAAGGCATGTAGCAGCCATTTTGGCAGTGCAAAAGTTTGGTTTAGGATATCTTTGTAATGGTTCAATTTTAAGCATTTAAACTTGGTACAAATATTTACCACTGCAGTTTCTTCAGACACACCAAGTTTAAGCGTCACGTGATAAAGGGGGGCGGGGCTGGTCCAAATAAATGAACTTTTAAAAATGCGCAACTGTAGCTAATTAGCCACGCCCACCAAATTTTTTTTGTGATATAACATAATGGTGGGCAATGTATTGGTGGGGTAATTAGCTGTATAGTTTCGCATATTTAATCAGGTGTGCATTTATTAGAATTTGAGGTTTTTGTCTTAAACCAAAGCTCAATGCAGGTGGTTCCAGGCAGAATAGAAAAGGTAACTTGCAAAAAAATTTTGTGTCAAAATTTGGTGGGTGTGGCTAATTAGCTACAGTTGCGCATTTTTAAAAGTGCATTTATTTGGACTAGCCCCGCCTCTCTTGATCACGTGATGCTTAATTGGTAGCCTCGTACCCAGGCCACTCCCTCTTTTAGTGTTTCACGCTAAAAATCGGGAGGGCCTGGTACATGTAATCACGTGAGGTCGAACAGTGGTCGAACAGTAATTAGTAAGCGTGGGCGAAGCCAATGCGTCACCCGCCTTTGTGGCCGTACGGTGGTTTCAGCGCCCACGCAACTGTTCACTACTGAGCTGTATATAGTGACACTGAAACGGCTACTCAGACTATCTAAATCTCTATTTCTGTTCCTTCTCTTTCTACAGGATAACTGAATCTACAGTAGGATACATCTCTGTGGAAGCATCAAATGAATTCAACTATACGTACTTAATAATAATTACACAATCATTTATATGAATTGATTAAAATTATACAATGCATACCATGTACAATTGAATAGTATATCCTAAAATTATATCCTAAAATTAACACTATCTGTTGATTATTCAACACTTTACTGACAACCTGACAGTCACATGGTGTAGTTACTATGATGTGTTTGACCATGTGCAACATGTAAAGAAATGGATGAAGAAGTAAGGTATTTGAAAAGTAGATACAGGGAGCACCCATCTGCAGAGAAGAGGGTTAAATTTAGTGAAGTTGAGGATGACCTAAAACAACACTTCCCTTCAAAAGAATACAGTGCACTTAAGGTATCCCAGGCATTTTCAGTTGCGTTCCCTCGTTCAATCAGCAAGAGACATGGAAAGAAAGGCCACAAGTATCTGTTTGGGGTTGGTAAGTGTTATTGTCACTACGTATCATTCTTAACTCGAATGACAATAGTTTGGACATACTTGTCACATATAGAAATGGAAAGGGAACAAATCTCCTCTCCAGTTTGCTTGGAAACGGCTCTTCATGAGAACAGAGAGCTAAAAGTTCGAGTTCAAATGCTACAGGCTCAGATAGTAGAGCTTGAGGCCAAGTCACAATCTTCTTATACAGAAACACTTGACCACCAGATTGAATCTGTTCTTGATTCTCAACCTCCAGTGTTCCATGGTCCAAATACAGTTGACCGATTCGAGAGTTTCTCAATAGATGGTGTGATTGAAGACTTGCGAGACAATGCACCTGATCTGTACAGCCTATTCAATCAGTTAGCCGATACTGACAGGCATGATTACAATCAGCAATCCTCTCAAATCACTCAGTTGCGATCTGTAACATCATTGTGTACACTGATTAAGGGAAGGTCAACAAACATCTTAGGTGTTCAGCTTCTTATAACTTTTATGCTTATTGCCAGATCAACCAGCAAACAAGTGAGTCATTGTTGTAGCTCGATCGTAAAAATGGTTGTCTCTCCTGACACACACATGTACGCACACACACACACACACACATGCATGCACGCACGCAACACACGCACACACACACACACACACACA
>CAXIPT010000149.1:18363-30263 GCA_964030475.1 Tethya wilhelma
CTCTCTCTCACACACACACACACACACACACACACACACACACACACACACACACACACACACACACACACACACACACACACACACACACACGTACACTTGCAAAGGCCATAACAGTTCTCAATCATGCTGGCATATGTGTGTCTTACAATGCGGCTTGGAAGTATCTAAAGCAACTCACAGCTGAAGCACATTACTTAGACATTGTGAGAGAGGGTCATTGGCTTTGGGTGTATGACAACTTGAATTATCACATACAAATTCACCATGAACGGAGAGGTATTCAAACTTAATGATACCTTATAGCTGACTAAAAAACCATAACATACATATAATATGCCAAATTTCACAGATCACCACTCATCTATGTTAAATGTCACCAGCCGTCTTGCTGTTAAGATTGCCAATTTTTCAGACTTTCCTTTCAACTGGTCAGATAATACACCTCAGCGTAATCGACAAACCATTACAGTTGAAGACTACCTGCCCAGTGATGCAGAATCAAGTAGCTTGGAAAATAGAGCTGTGCAATACATGATGGAGTTTCTGGTTGAAACCTTTTCCTCACTTGATGATATGAAACAGTTTGTCCCTGTAGTGAAACCGTTACATCCACCTCAGAAATCCCAAGTGGTGCCAATGAAGCTCCTATTTCGAGATGAAAAATACAAAAGTGAGACTATTGAGATATTGTCACAGTTAGTAGTAGATGGAAACTTATCTGGATCTGACCCACAGGTAACACAATGTTATGCATGGTAATTGATTAATCGATCGAACAACTTAGCTAGCTCATGCAGTATATCGGTAATATTCACAGAAATCTATTACTTCCATAGCTAATATGGGGTGACCAGCTAACTTGCAAGATCATTAGGGGGTGCTTGTTGTGGAGGCAACCTGAAATTGATCCCAAAAACAGGTTCAGTTGGGCAACTGAAGTTCCAGGTGTGCATTAAATATAGGTTATACATGGTTGTATTTGCTGAGTGACCCACTTATTAAATTTTTACTAGGAGACTTTCATTTCCTATGGGAATGTTTACGTGTGGTTTTTTCAATTTTCTGGGGGAGTCCTATGCAACCTGGTTCACTATGCAACATGAGGGAGCTCATACGACGCACACAAGTGGAAAAGAAAGTAAAAGTGGTTAGTGTCGGGGATGAATTTCTAGTTCATGTGTTCAAGGCTCACCTTGCAGCAAGAGTGTGTACTGTTCTGAATACAAGTTCCCCATCAGATGATGTTGCTCACTTGTGTACAAGTCAATGGCTAAGAAGCACAGCTGAGACTCTAGTTGCAGAATGTCTAAAGCCACCACCAGATGATTGTGGTGATCCGGTCTATTTGTTTCATCACACATTCTTACATGTGGGTCATTCCATGTGGAATCAACACAAAAAAATGACGCATGTCCTCAGATTTTATCCAAAGTTGGTGTGCACATAGTATATCATGAGATGTAAAACCACAACAAATTTTAGGTTCCAATGTTGTATGGCTTCTTAGTTATAAACGGTTAAATTTTTGATATTTTTGCAATTTTTCACTGACTCTGTGGTACAAAATATACTTTATCTTTGACTAGGAGCAAGATATGAGGAAACCAACTAGATTTTCTAATTGCACTTGAAGTAAGCTTTAAAATGATATGTTACGAGTATGTATTTGATCCACTAAGGTCAAAGGTTATGTTAACGTTTTGATTAAGTTTGTTTTTCTTCCTCTCGGGATGCTTCAATTTTCTTCATTTTTTGTCAAAGTGTTCTTTAGTCATTCATTAATATGTAGATGAAATTTTATCTTGGGCCGATAATGGGCTTCGGTAAAAAATGGTAATTTACTGGTTCAGGTCCTGAAAATTGGCTAAATAAGCACATACTTGGTAACATGAGCTAGTAAATCAGTGACCTAAGCAAGTAAATTGCTACTTTAAACTAGAACCCATTATCATCCCAAGATAAAATTTTATCTATGCATTAAGGAATGACTAAACAACATTTTGACAAAAAATTGACGGATCCCGACAGGAAGTACAACAAACTCAATCAAAATGTTGCCATAACCTTTAACCTTACTTGATCGTCAAATCTTAATTTTTTGTCAAAGTGTTGTTTAGTCATTCCTTAATACGTAGATAAAATTTTATCTTGGGTCGATAATGGGTTCCATTATATAGTGGCAATTTACTTGTCTAGGTCTTGTTCATGTTACCAAGTATTATGTAATTTTAGCCAATTTTCAGGACCTGTTCCAGTAAACTGCCACATTTTACTGGAGCCCATTATCGGCCCAAGATAAAATTTTGTCTACGTATTAATGAATGACTAAAGAACACTTTGACAAAAAATGAAGAAAATTGAAACATCCCGAGAGGAAGAAAAACAAACTTAATCAAAACGTTAACATAACCTTTGACCTTAGTGGATCAAATACATACTCTTAACATATCATTTTGAAGCTTATTTCAAGTGCTATTAGGAAATCTAGTTGGTTTCCTCATATCTTGCTCCTAGTCAAAGATAAAGTATATTTTGTACCGCACAGTCAGTGAAAAATTGCAAAAATGTCAAAAATTTAACTTGTTATAACTAAGAAGCCATACAACATTGGAGCCTAAAATTTGTTGTGGTTTTACAGCTCATGATATACTATGTGCACACCAACTTTGGATAAAATCTGAGGACATGCGTCATTTTTTGTGTTGATTCCACATGGAATGACCCATGTTGGATTTCTTTATGTTGATCTAAGGAATGCAATAAGATGGGAAAATGGTCCTGACATAATAACTCATTGGAAATTATGGCTACCAAGATTTATAGCAACAGGGTGTAGGAATTATGCTGTGGAATGTGTCCACCTAATCACACACATATATGCTGATTTACCTAAACATCTGTCCTACATTGCTGTCCATAATAGGACAGTTAATACACATGGAATAGCAGGAAGAGGAAAGCCTTTGGATCAAATGATAGAACACTATAATTTGTAAGCTGTGTCATTAAGCTATTATACTGTCATCATTAATGTCAATGTATAACCTCAAACTTATATAGGGTTCTAAAACAAGCTATGAAAAATGGAGGTGGAAACTTAACGAAAGAACACACTGAAGATCTTTCTCTTTCTGCTCTGTTTTTACTACAAGCCGCTAAAAGGGTAGATAAGGAATTTTGTGCCCATCGGACAACATCACACACCACAATGGAGGCCTCAAAAGACATTCAACGACTATTGGCTTGCTTACTTGATAGTAAAGTGACTTCAGCTGCTGCAGATTGCACGTCTCCACCCTTCAAGGATCCGACTAAAGTTGGGTTGGCCAAGATATGCAACTCATCGTGGATTCAGGATATCCTCTCCAAGTCTGATGATGATGACCTAAATGTGGAACAAAATGATCATACTGATTCCAACAACTTAGTTGACATTGATTATGAAATATGTGACATTTAGAATTTTTCTTTATTATGTTGTCTCGTATATACATATCCAATTTACATTTTTATCAAATTTTTCTTAATTTTGACTTTATTGCCAATTACTAAAAATATTAACAATTATAGGTGAAACAAATATACATCATGGTACTCATACACAAACATCAAGAATAACATTAAAAAAACGTTGCTTGAGTGCCTCTCTAACTCCAAATAAAGTTATGTCATTAACAGTATTCGTGAACTTTGCTTGGCTACATATTCATCAATGGTAGAGTCTGGACAAACAAACTGAGAGCCAATCATGCCAAATGAAGGATGTTCTTGTACGAATGCATCTCTTTCCTCAATTAACTTTGACTTTAGCACTTTCTTCATCTCCTCTGTTACTTTCATAACAGCCCTTCTTCTTTTCCTACGAATAGGCCCAACAGTTTGTAAAAAATCCACAGCCACGTCATCTCTTGGTACATGAGAGCCACCATTACACACATCACAACACCGAGCATCCAATACGGTACTGTATGTTCCACCAACACCCTCAATAATAATTTTCCTTCGACAATTTTCTTGGTCAGAGAAAAATGAAACAAGGCTATTGTCAGAGATGTTTTTTCGAGCATTATAAAACAAATGGGCTTGGGATCTTGAGCCATCACGACCAGCTCGGCCCAAAATAAATAGAATAATAATCATGTTAATTTATTATATAGAATTTATCATTTGAATATAGGTTACCACATGATTCGTTATGCAGAGTGCAATACTTATGAAAATAATTGCACTCAAGCTGCCAAGAGTATGGCAAGAGCACCATGAGTGTTATTAGGCCATATAAGTGGCAGCTATATAGAGTGTAATTAATCCAATAAATTGTATGAAGAATCATGTATATAGTTGTCTGTTAATACTATCATCTAATGGAGGAACAGACACAAAATTCCCAAAAAATAAGGCTAGTATGCGGGAGTACAATTACTATAACCACAGCACTAGGTATTATTAAAACAATTACATGAAGTGCAATAATTAATACCTGATAAAGCTGGGAAATTGTGCTTGGGGTACCATACACAACAACAATCCTAACGTCAGGAATATCCATTCCCTGTTGAATTGTAATGAGATAATCATAATAATTACGTTGCCCAACAACAAATTTAACACTCACCATTCCGAACGCAATTGTTGCTACTAAACACTTGATTGAACTTTGAGCAGAAGCAAAATCTTGGAAAATGGAACATTTTGTTTCCTGAGTTAAGTTTGCATGGTACAAATTTACACACTTTTTGTTTACACCAGATTTTTGTAAAAAATTGTAGATTTTCCAAGCAGAATCCTTTGTACCAGCATAAACTATGGTTTTTAACGGTGACTTAGATCTTAAGTTGGTAATCAAGTTTCCCAGATCTCTCTGAAATGAAATAATTATCAATTTAGCTCACAATGTACCCACATACAACAGCACATCATAACAATACCAGTACCACTTACATTCATAGCCTTAATTTTGCTAGAGGATAAAAATATGTTGGGTCTGTCCAAATCACATGATACTATTACAGGAGAAGACAGGTGAAGTGAACTTGTGATTTCTAGTTCAACACTAGGAGGAGCAGAAGCTCTCACAGCCATGAGTGGAACATTGGTAAATGCTCGGAGGGAACCAATTTGAGAAAAAGCTTTCCTAAAGTCGTGTCCCCTATTATAATTTTTATGTGCATGCATGAAAACTGGTCAACATTTGTACAAAACAAACTCATGTAGCAAACTAACCATTCAGAAATACAGTGAGCTTCATCTATAGCCACTAAACAGAGCTGATTTGCTACAGCAGACCCCTGATAAAATATGTCACTCCATTCGGACAACTGGAGAATCTCCGGAGAAACAAATACTAAAAGACAACACATCGCGCAGGTTATCAATAGACCTACATCATTTGCACTGACGCAAACATTATACATTCATACCAAATCTATAATCACTTTTAGCAACATCTTTAAGGTGGGTATTACTGGTAACTCTAACTGCTTTTACACCATTGGATATCAGCTGTTGAACCTAAAATACAACCATATTAATTTTGACAATGCACTAAACTACAGGCTCTAATAATACAGACAATATATAGAGTCCAATTTAACTAACCTGCTGATCTATTAGTCCAATTAAGGGGCTTACAATGATTGTGGTTGCACAACAAGTGCAGGTAAGAACATACATATAGACTTGCCTCCTCCTGTTGGCATACGGAGAAATACATCATTTCCATGAATAGCAGACAGTATAGCCTCCAACTGTCCATGTCTGAATGCTGTAAACCCAAAATACTTGGAAAGAGCATTCCTGGCTTTCAGTGTTACACAACAGCTATCATCCACTTGACCCTTGGCTGCAACACATTCTTTGTTGCATACTGGCTTGAAACGTCTCATTTTTAACAGCTGAGCTAAACAACTTTCAAATTGATTTAAATTCACGTGACTATACTACGCTAGCTTGCATGAATGATTCGATAACTATAGATTTTATGAGCGCTCAACTGCTAAACTGGATACATAATTTTTCAGAGACAACATTTTACTAACACCAGGGCATATAAACAACAAGTTTATGATCCTCAACTTTTCGAGTGTACAGTATTTAGCTAGCTAAATTTATCAGCAAAAAAAACTTACCAGTCAATGGGAGACCAAGTCTTTCGAGTCAAAATCCTTGAGGCAGTTTCCTTTTCAATTATTTTCGGGCTTACAGAAATTTTTTCACAAGAAGAAGTGAATTCTCGAGTAGTCAGACTCTTTTCAGACTGGCCATCTTGCCGCGAACTTGCCAGGAACCCCATGGATTATTTGCGTGGGCATAACTCTCAAGTCCTTGTACCATGCCCACGCTCAATTAATTATGACGCGTTTATGACGTACTTCACGTGATTACATGTACCAGGCCCTCCCGATTTTGAGCGTGAAACACTAAAAAGAGGGAGTGGCCTGGGTACGAGGCTACTTAATTGGTGTGTATGAAGAAACTGCAGTGATAAATATTTATACCAAGTTTGAATGCTTAGAATTTAACCATTACAAAGATATCCTTAACCAAACTTTTGCATTGCCAAAATGACTATTACATGCCTTAACTGACCTGAGTTGGTCCACTTGAAAACAGGAAGAGATGAATCACCATTATAGTAAATGGGCTGGGTCCTGGAATTCCTATATTTCATGTGCAAGTGAGCAATACGCAATTATGGACAAACTTTTCTGGGTTTTTGCTTACTTTCATTTTTTTTTTTTTTTGTTTGTTTGTTTGCTTACTTAGCTATAGCTAGCAGAAGCAGGGGGGAAAAATTATACTACTAAATCAAGGCATAAATTAGCTTCTCCAAGCTTACTGGGAGTCATCTTCACTAAATTCACTCTCACTGTCTAACCCAGACTGCTCCGAGTTTAGCGGACTGCAGACACTCTGTAGTTCTTCTTCCCTGTGGTATGGTATTGAAATGATACCCTGACATGAATACAATTTGATACACTATGGCTACTGCACTGGCAGCCTGTATACTTTCCTATACTGCTTTTGCATTGCTGAGTTTAATACATATTGAATATTCTGGATTTTGCCATTACTATTATTAATTTTAATACAGTAGCCAGAGATAAATTTAGTTACACAAAATTAATATTAAAATAATTGCAACGACCAAGTAATCCAACAGGTAAAGGACTCTAAGTTACTTTCAACTTACTTGAAGGAAGTATTCAAGGTCCAAACTTTGATCGAGTGACTCAATGTCAAGGAAGCACTGCTAGTCTGATCCCCGTGACTAGGGCCTGGGCTGTCATCTTCAGGTTCGCTGTCATTACTACTCACAGTAAGGTCTATAACCTCATCTACTTCAGGCCTAGCTGCCATGGCTCTACTGCTCTCAGTGAACCGCGTACCGAGTACAGCTGTTTAGCTAGTTCTCTCTCAGTGACTCGCGCTCGAATATGTCAGTATTGACCATACATGGTCATCTCACTGCATCTAGAGATTTGATTGGACGATAGATTTGGAAATCTTCATTTCTTCATTTCCTTATTTCCATTTCCATTTCCATTTCCACATTTGTTATTCCTCCTTTTAGGCTGACCCTGAAAAAAGTAACTATTCACAAAAGTAGTTTTTTTGGGGGCAGGTCTAAAATGAGGAATAGGAATGCGGAAAAGGAAATGTGGAAATCGGAAATGAGAAATAGGAAACGAGGAAATAAGAAAATTTCTTTCATGTAGCNGAACATTCTCTCTGTGTAAAAACATTGTTTGTGAAAAACAAAGTTTTCTCACGGTAGAGATGAAAAATTTATGTTTCTTGAGTGACTATGGACATAGAAAATTATTTAAGACCATAAAGTACACTATTTGCAAAAAACATTTATTTCTCCTTGATCACACTTTTCAGCACAAAAGAAACACTTTTGTGAAATTTTACATGTTCAATACATGGAACATTCTCCTGGTGTAAATAACAGTTGGTAATAAACAAGTTTTCTCAAGGAAGAGATAAAGGACTTAGTTTTCTTGAGCAATTGTGGACTTAGAAAATTTTCTAAGACAAAGTACACTTTTTGCAAAAAAAGTTTATTTTGAATTGAAAACAATTTTTAGCACAAAACAAACACTTTAGTAAAATTTCACTTTTTTCAACACATGGAACATTCTCTTGGGGTAAAAAACATTGTTGGAAAAAGACAAAATTTTCTCACAGTATTGATAAAGAACTTAGTTTTCTTAAGAGACTATGGACTTAAAAAAATTTTTAAGACAATAAAGTGCACTTTTTTCTAAAAACATTTTTTTTTGCCTTAAAAACACTTTTCAGCACAAAAGAAACACTTTTGTGAAATTTTACATGTTCAATACATGGAAAATTCTCCTGGCGTAAAAAACATAGTTGGTGAAAAACAAAGTTTTCTCAAGGTAGGGATAAAGGACTTAGTTCCATTGAGCGATTGTGGACTTAGAATATTTTCTAAGACAATAAAAAACACTTTTTGAAAGAAACATT
Organism: Tethya wilhelma; assembly: GCA_964030475.1. Classification (NCBI taxonomy): domain Eukaryota; kingdom Metazoa; phylum Porifera; class Demospongiae; order Tethyida; family Tethyidae; genus Tethya; species Tethya wilhelma. The sequence goes on from CAXIPT010000149.1 coordinate 26,860, forward strand.
TATTTTGCCTTTAAAACACTTTTCTGCAAAAAAGAAACACTTTTGTAAAATTTTACTTTTTTCCACACAAGGAAAATTCTATCTGTGTAAAAAATATTGTTGGTTAAAAACAAAGTTTTCTCAAGGCAGAGATAAATAACTTGGTTTTCTTGAGCGACTGTGGACTTAGAAGAAAATTTTTTAAGACCATTTAGTACACATTTTGCAAGAAAAGTTTATTTTTCCTTGGAAACACTTTTCAGCAAAAAGAAACGCTTTTGTAAAATTTTACTTTTTTCAAAAACATGGAACATTCTCTTGGTGTATAAAACGTTGTTGGTGAAAAACAAAATTTTCTCACATTTTATAGATTAACAACTTAGTTTTCTTGAGCGACTGTGGACTTAGAAAAATTTTTAAGACCATAAAGTATACTTTTTTCAAAAAACGTTTGTTTTGCCTTAAAAACACTTTTCAGCACAAAAGAAATACTTTTGTGAAATTTTACATGTTCAATACATGGAAAATTCTCCTCCTGTAATAAACATGGTTGGTGAAATCAGTTTTCTCAAGGTAGGGATAAAGAACTTTGTTTTCTTTAGCGATTTTGGACTTAGAAAATTTTCTAAGACAATAAAGTACATTTTTTGCAAGAAACGTTTATTTTGCCTTGAAAACACTTTTTAACCCAGGAGAAACACTTTTGTCAAATTTTCGTTTTTTTAACACATGGGTCATTCCATGTCAAATCAACACACAAATTGCATGACCCTCATGGATTTTGCCAAAACTTGGTGAACAGGTACGTTACCTTAAGTGATTTACTGAGATAGAATTACAGCCCTTGAACTTGTATGGTTTCTCTGTTACAAGTGTCTAAAATTTCCAAATTTTTTGCATGTTTTTGACCGATCTGCTTACTTTGATCTATTGTAACTCGAATACGCTTTAGTTTTGAAATACAGGACTAAAATATTCTGAAAGCATATGAATTGTGCTTTCCAGTGATATGCTTGATTAAATTAATTGAATTAATTAAAATTAAACGCTACCATCGTTTAATAAAAAGTTTGTGATTCGGAAAAAAGGATTCTTTAATTTTTTTTATTTTTCTTCGGGAACTTCCTTCACTATATGGCTTCATGTTGTGTGAGTTTCGTCTTGGGACCGCAGTGGGATGGGGAGATATTAAATCGATTATTACCTAAGGTAAGGTAAAAAGCACTTTAAGCTAACCAGTAGAGCACTTTAACAAGGCAAAACACTATTTGAGACGATTAAAAAGGCTTTGTATTTATTCAGATAACTTGTCTAATGTGTTTTTTTGTTTTATATACTCGAAATCTTCTACGAAAATGAATTGTATATGAAAAGAAGGCACGTGAAGATAATATCAAACTTTTTTCTTGTGCATAACCATATAGCTGAAAAAAAAAAGTCTTTAAAATATTGCTTCTTGTAAATTGGGTTGTTTGAGTTGTACAACACAACAGGTGGATGGGGAAATGAATAATCATAATTATGGTGGGTTGTTATGATAGTGAGTCAAGGTTTCGCTATATATGCTCTGGAGTGAGACAATATACTTTGTACAGTTGAAACTCCCTTTTATTTTTGAACTTTGGTATAAAAATGACCTAGTTTGACTACCATCATGGTAGTATAATTATTTCTGTTGCTGATGTGCCCAGAATTGCTAGTTTTAATTAAATTAATTTAAAAACTCTTTCAATAATTTTATGTACTCAACTAAAGTAACTGACACTACATAAAAAAGTTGTAAGTATTACTACAAAGTCTTTTCATAGGGTCAGATAGTGTTTTTCCTTGTTAAAAATGCTCTGCTGACTACCCTAAAGTGCTTTTTACCATACCTTAGATAATAATCGATTTAATATCTCCCCATCCCACTGCAGTCCCAAGACGAAACTCACACAACATGAAGCCATATAGTGAAGGAAGTTCCCGAAGAAAAATAAAAAAAATTAAAGAATCCTCTTTTCCGAATCACAAACTTTTAATTAAACGATGGTAGTGTTTAATTTTAATTAATTCAATTAATATAATCAAGCATATCACTAGAAAGCACAATTCGTATGCTTTCAGAATATTTTAGTCCCGTATTTCAAAACTAAAGCGTATTCGAGTTACAATAGATCAAAGTAAGCAGATCGGTCAAAAATATGCAAAAATTTGGAAATTTTAGACACTTGTAACAGAGAAACCATACAAGTTCAAGGGCTGTAATTCTATCTCAGTAATTCACTTAAGATAACATACCTGTTCACCAAGTTTCGGCAAAATCCATGAGGGTCATGCAATTTGTGTGTTGATTTGACATGGAATGACCCACATGGAACATTCTCTCTGTGTAAAAACATTGTTGGTGAAAAACAAAGTTTTCTCACGGTAGAGATGAAAAATTTATGTTTCTTGAGTGACTATGGACATAGAAAATTTTTTAAGACCATAAATTACACTATTTGCAAGAAACATTTATTTCTCCTTGATCACACTTTTCAGCACAAAAGAAACACTTTTGTGAAATTTTACATGTTCAATACATGTAACATTCTTGTGGTGTAAAAAACATAGTTGGTTAAAAACAAGTTTTCTCAAGGAAGAGATAAAGGACTTAGTTTTCTTGAGCGATTGTGGACTTAGAAAATTTTCTAAGACAATAAAGTACACTCTTTGCAAAAAACGTTTATTTTGAATTGAAAACAACTTTTAGCACAAAACAAACACTTTTGTAAAATTTAACTTTTTTCAACACATGGAACATTCTCTTGGGGTAAAAAACACTGTTGGAAAAAAGACAAAATTTTCTCATAGTGTAGATAAAGAACTTAGTTTTTTAGAGCGAGTATGGACATAGAAAATTTTATAAGACAATAAAGTACACTTTTTGCAAGAAAAGTTTATTTTGCCCTGAAAACACTTTTCAGCACAAAACAAACACTTTTGTAAAATTTTACTTTTTTCAACACATAGAACATTCTCTTGGTATAAAAAACATTGTTGGTAAAAGAAAAAATTTTCACATAGTGTAGGTAAAAAACTTAGTTTTCTTGAACAAATGTGGACTTAGAAAATTTTCTAAGACCATAAAGTACACTATTTGCAAAGAACATTCATTTTGCCTTGATCATATTTTTCAGCACAAAAGAAACGCTTTTGTAAAATTTTATTTTTTCCAACACATGGAACATTTTATTGGTGTGAAAAAAATTGTTAGTGAAAATAAAAGTTTTCTCACAGTATTGATAAAGAACTTAGTTTTCTTAAGAGACTGTGGACCTAGAAAATTTTCTAAGACCATAAAGTACACTTTTTGCAATAAACGTTTATTTTCCTTGGAAACACTTTTAAGCAAAAAAAAAAACGCTTTTGTAAAATTTTACTTTTTTCAAAACCATGGAACA
>CAXIPT010000150.1:7347-26620 GCA_964030475.1 Tethya wilhelma
GATGGCCCATTAGCGCAATACAAATATTCACGCGAATAACTCTGCAAAAACTGAGCGCTTAGCACTAAAAGGCTTCTAAAGCTACTATTTAGCTCTTTCTCTTTCTAATGAGCCCAAAAACATGGCCTAAAAAATCGCTAAAGTAACAAACACAAACATGCCAAACCGGCTGTTTGAGTGTGTGCAAAATCATTCCTGTATGGTAGTACTCTCTTCCCATGTTGGGTCCCTCATGTTGCCCATAGGAATAATCTCTGTGTACTTAAGGCCTGGATCAACAGCATACCTTATAATGTATAGTAAAATAATCTCATCAATATTTGTATAGCTTTTAAACTAATTAGTAACCATTGAAATGTAGGTATAGATTGTTCGGGATATTTCAAACATCCTTAAGTCAAAAGTTGGTCATGTGACTGTTCCATATATGCTGAATCAGCGAAAAATGAATAATTAAATGTTCTCCTGTTGCTATGGTGACCATTTTTTGAATATTCATCCAATATATGCCTAAATCCTAATTGGGGTTCAGAAATACTGATCTGGATGAAAGATATGCAGCCTTTTCCATATAATGCACACCTACCGTTCTCTCCTTCTCGGCTATATTTTATCAACAATGCAATCAGCGGTAACACTAACCGAGATTATAGAGGTTCATGATGATAGTTATCTCCTGATAAAGTTTGTTTGCCATAGCAACCTTCTAAGGTTTCTGCCTAATTAATTATTCATAGTCTAAGGTGGTTCATTGACCAATTATTATTATTTACATGAATATTCATTAGTTTGGAATGAGATTTTGGTAACGAAAACGAAAGGCCAAAAATTTGTTGTATAGGAAAGAAATTAGGAAAAGTTATTTGATATCCTGTAGATCTAAATTATAATTCAGGCAAAATTTCAATCATTTTCAAGGTGACCGGGCCTTAAGTACGCAGAGATTCTTTACACACTCAAACCCATTCCATCTTATTTGCTTTCTTTTTTATGATTTGGCTATGTCTCATTACATTTTCAATGTTTTTTTCACTTGTTTGTTCTCATTTTTCATAATTCTATATACATCACATTTGAGTTCAAGTGTACATGGTGTACACTATCAGCATGGATATTATAGCTTATAATCTATGCTATCAGTATAAAGTCATGGTGAAGCACTGGAGCTGTATCTTACAAAATTTACTTGCTTTGCTATAATGACAACTGTGTAACAAAGTAGTCTATTCACCTCCTATTATTGAAGACTGAAAGGTACCGGTAACTAGTTACAGAGACTTCAGCACAACCACAAATCTTCAGTTCAGGTAAAACAGTCATGGCATAGATTATTCGGATTCCAAAAAACGCACACTGGAAAAGGGTCGTCAACCTGATTTCCAAGGTAGGTAATTAGTCCTACTACTCTTCCAGTCTCATGCCCAGTCAGTATGCCCAGTAAGTCTGAAAGGCCACAGGAGCTCAATTTGTTAGAATGTTTGGATGTGTCCTTTGAATGCCGAGAGCAGCAGCCAGGAGTTATCTACAAAACAATGGATGGCAAAGAGGCTCAGTGCAGTGTTCTCGTTAAAGCGCGGTTGCGCGGCACTACGCTGCGCTGTAGTTCGCGCTAAGGAAGTGGGTGTGGTCTATAATAATGAATCAGGACCTACTCATATTGCCATGTGGCAACTTAGAAAAACTTGAGAGAAAATGAAGAGGGCAAATGACTCTGCTGTATTGAGCGACGATCATCCATTGGCAGAAAACGAAGCACAAGATCGAGTTCAAAGCAGAATGGAAACAAGAGTTCCCTTGACATGTTCCAGTGTACTCTGAGGAAGACAACCCCGACAGTGAAGTGGTAGGTCTCTTGTGCTCTCTTTGTAAACGCCATTGAACTAAACAGCGCAACAACTCTGGTACGTGGGTAAACAAGCCTTGTACATATTTGAGAAAGGACATGCTTCAGCGTCATAAAACTTCGAAGATGCACCATGAAGCAGCAGCTGCTGAGGCTGAGCTTCAGAGAGCAATGGTGGTATAACACAGGCCTTTTTTGCTCGAATTGAGGCAAACAGAAAAGCAGCTTTGCAGATGATGTTCTGGTTAGCTAAGACGAGATAGCACATACTACCAAGTTTTCATCCCTGATGAAACTCTCAATTCCATTAGGAAGCGACTACCTAAACTCTTTAGGGCCTAAATTTATTAGGCATAATTAATTAGATTTTATGAATATTTAATTAAGCAAGGTTTTTGTACATTTTTGTTCTTGTTTTAGCCATAGCCACTCTCTTTTATAGCTAGTTGAGCTTAGCTATGGTTGTACTAAGCCATGGCTATATCAAACAAGTAAAAAAAAACATTGGAAATGTAATGAGACACAGGAATGGCTAAATCGTAAAAAGAACGCAAACAAGATGAAATGGCTATTAGAGTGTGTGCAGAATTCTTCCTGTATGGGCTGCATTTAATNTATTATTTAGCTCATTCTCTTTCTAACAAGCCTAAAAACATGGCCTAAAACCATCGCTAAAGTACCAAACTAAACTATGCCAAACCTCCAATTTTCTCCATCTTTTTCTCTTCTTATTCTTCTATGTTGGCAAGGCTTTTCTCAGAGACCGCTCGCTTTCAGAAGCTGATCTTGAACGAATAAACTTGGTATCTTTGTCTTCAATCGCTTTTGGCATTGGTTTTTCACGTCTCGTCCAGTCGCTAGATACAAGACAGAAAGCGCCTTCTCCATATGGCCGCCATTAATTTCTAAACTCATGCATTATTCATAATAATTGGGAATTCAAGTTGACGACCCTTTCCACATAGGCAAGTGTGCATTATTTGGAATCCACAGATACATCACACATTCAGTTGGACCTGGATACACACGGCACAAACTCACTGATAGAATTATGAAAAAATGAGAGCAAAAAACATTGGAAATGTAATAAGACACAGGAATGGCCAAATCATAAAAAAGAAAGCAAACAAGTGGAATGGCTGTTAGAGTGTGTAAAGAATCCTTCTATGGGCTGCATGTAATAGTCTTTTTACTGTGTCAAGTCCTTCATTTTGCCAACAGGAAGAATTCTTTACACACTCTAACAGCCATTCCACTTGTTGCTTTCTTTTTTATGATTTGGCCATTCCTGTGTCTTATTACATTTCCAATGTTTTTTGCTCTCATTTTTTCATAATTCTATCAGTGAGTTTGTGCCGTGTGTATCCAGGTCCAACTGAATGTGTGATGTATCTGTGGATTCCAAATAATGCACACTTGCCTATGTGGAAAGGGTCGTCAACTTGAATTCCCAATTATTATGAATAATGCATGAGTTTAGAAATTAATGGCGGCCATATGGAGAAGGCGCTTTCTGTCTTGTATCTAGCGACTGGACGAGACGTGAAAAACCAATGCCAAAAGCGATTGAAGACAAAGATACCAAGTTTATTCGTTCAAGATCAGCTTCTGAAAGCGAGCGGTCTCTGAGAAAAGCCTTGCCAACATAGAAGAATAAGAAGAGAAAAAGATGGAGAAAATTGGAGGTTTGGCATAGTTTAGTTTGGTACTTTAGCGATGGTTTTAGGCCATGTTTTTAGGCTTGTTAGAAAGAGAATGAGCTAAATAATAGCTTGAGAAGCCGTTCAGTGCCAAGCGCTCAGTTTTTGCAGAGTTATTCACGTGAATATTTGTATCGATTACAAATATTCACACGAATAACTGCAAAAACTGAGCGCTTAGCACTAAAAGGCTTCTAAAGCTACTATTTAGCTCTTTCTCTTTCTAATGAGTCCAAAAACATGGCCTAAAAACATTGCTAAAGTAACAAACACAAACATGCCAAACCTCCAATATTCTTCATCTTCTTCTTCTTTTTCTATCCTGGCTCAACTTTTCTCAGAGACTATTCACTTTTAGAAGCTGATTTTTTAACGAACGAGCTTGGTCATACACATTACTGCAGTAGTTAATTCAGTATTCTGCTTGCCGCCGGGTTCACTGCATGCGTTCATATACAAGTATAAAGTATGAATTTAGCGGACGAACATAGCTATACAATGAGCTTACCTTCGTGTAGGTTGTTGCCACCTGGAGTAAAATGTGCTCTAGCTTTTTGCTGTTCCAGTCCTAAATAAACACTTCTCAGTGCCCGGACGATCTGCCCAGTGTAGAGCCAGTGTTTACAAAATTTTCAGGGCTTTGCAATTTTTCACAGACATGTGGCATTGCATGCGGTTAACTTGGAACAATTAGAATAATAACTATAGTTCATATTTACGGAAAGCAGTCGGTCGGACGATTACATCACTATATATAAACAGACATACAAATCCCTCGTTCGACACGCTTATGTGAGGATCGCTCATGCTCGCCCCAATAAACTCAGCTGATGTACCCTAGGGTAAAACCACCATGTAAACTTAGGCGGTACCTTTAAAGTATGACCTAACTATGGTACAAATAGGAATTGCACAGATGGCCCACTAGCGCAATACACACGAATAACTGCAAAAACTGTGCGCTTGGCACTAAAAGGCTTCTTATACTATTTAACTCTTTCTCTTTCTAATGAGCCTGAAAACATGGCCTAAAATCATCATTAAAATTTGTAAGACCAGGTTCTTTGCAAAGCGTTGCTCTCACAGTATATTTATATTCTCAGTTATAAACTCAATCTAATTCCCACTGTAACACAATAAAACACAAGTCAATTAGAAAACGAAAAGGAAAAGATATACTTACACAGTGCACGCCATGTTCACACAGAATTCAGCGTCACACGTGAGTGACACCTAAACTTAGTAACACAAGCTAAATATAGCACAATGCGGATTACAGGCTTGCATGTCTCTACATCTTCCCCTTCCGAGAGTGACCTTGGTCTCTGGGAAGTAATTTAAACAAAGAGACTACACAGCTAATAACAAAAACAAAAAAAGACCTAAACACAATTACATATAGCTAATTAAGAATTCCAATTAATTACTACCAGTTACTGTTACCAGTTTAATTTAGAGTTTCTTGGCTCTTGATCTAATGATAGGACCACTGTACTCAGCTGCAGGTGGACTTTCAACATCGTCTTGGGGGGTGTCTTTTCTACGGCGAGACTTGGGTTTACGTCTTTTCCTTCCTGTCCAAGATTGTTCAGAGACTTCAGGATTGCATGGGTGCACCTGACTTAAGGAAACAAAGATAGAGTCCTCATCAGGTTGATCTGCGAGCCGGACTTCAACATTGGTGGGTGTAATGTTTAGCACTCTGTATGGTCCGTAATACGGCCGTGTCAACTTCCAGTCTTTACCATGCTGTTTTTCTGGTGAGAACACCATGACTCGATCACCTACTTGTAGCTGCACGGGCTTAGCACTCTTGTCATAGTTTTTCTTCTGTGTCCGCTGAGCATTTTCAATGTGTTCTTGAGCAAGTTTCCAGGCCAAATTCAATCCAGACACCAAGTCATGCTTGTAATTATCCATAGCAAACACATCCACATTCTCCTTCAATAAACTCTCAAGCTGCTGGCACTGGATCTCATCCATTGCACTAGTGTCGAGGTGCACAAGCGATTTCACATAATCCCAAGGTTGTGTTACACAATCAGTTCGGATTTTGCTGCAGGGAGAACATGGTCCCTCTTGTTCTCCGTGGGGGGGCATCGACTCTTCGAGTGCCTCTATCCATCCCAATTCTGCTCCTTCGGTGAGTACAGCCCCACTGTGACTGTAGTTCAATAAAGGATTGAGAACCACTCCTCCGGAACCAGCTTTCAACACTGAATCTAGAGAGTTTAAACCCTGACCTGCTAAGTTGGGGTGAGGCTCAAATAATACATCGGAGCCAGCTGACCTCTCACCATTAACTTGGGCTTCCTCAAATAGTCCTATCCTACCCGGCACCTTAACAGGCTGACAGTGGCATTGTCGTTCCCCATGGGTTGGACCTGGGAAAGCGGCTCTTGTTTTGAGTCCAGAAACTGCAGACCCAATGCAGGGGCTACATTCATCCCCACTAAACAATCTTGTTCACAAGTTGGCTGGATAAGAACTGGTGCTTGGATGGTCCGCTCTCCTGACTTTAGGGTAAGGGATGCTTCGGTAGATACTAAAATCTCCGGGCTTCCCTCAGGACCATCCTTCCCGAATAGTCTGACACTGGGCAAGCGTAAAGTTGAACTAGGCTCATTCTGTAATTTCTTATGTTCAACAAAAATGATCAGTATATAATTGTGGACTGAGACCCCGTGTCTATCATGGCTTTGACTGGGATACCTTCTACTACAATGTCATTGCACAGAGTGGGACCTATGGCGAGGGCTTGCCCCTTGTGTAGTTACAGTACCCACAGTTGACATACTAGTAAGTCCTTCCTTGTGGAGCCAGTACTCACAAAGTTTCTCACGCTAGTCCTCTTCAAACAATGAGTCCAGAGCTTCAGTCACCATGGTGAGTGCAGCACTGCGAGTGGCTGGGTCCCTCGTTGCTGGATTCCTTGTTGGAGTCCTTCCTGGGGTTTCTCATACGTTCTGTCCACAATTACGAGCCAGGTGACAAGGTTGGCCACAAGTGTAGCAAACCCATTTCTCTCTCAGCGGGTTGCTGTCTCCTGTCTTCTTTGGGGGTGGATCATTTGTCTTCCCTTCGGCTCCTTTACTCACTGGTTTAGTTTCCTTTGGTTGGCCTTCATTTCGGCTCCTAGCGGCCGCCAAGTACTGCTCATCGTGTTTCGAGCACGGTCATAGAGATCCATGAAAGTCTCCTCTAACTTCGGTGCTCGTAATTTTCTCTGCAACTTCGGGAGAAGAGCTTGGAAGAATCTACCCTTGAGTAGTCTGTCTCAGTCTGTACCAGTGTTGGTCGGGAAAGCTTTACGACACAGTCGTTGCAATTCAACCCCTAAGGCCTCAATAGATTATTGGTTCTGCATCAACCTATGGAAGTCAAGCCCACACAGTTTAGGTATGTCCAAGGATCGGAACCTCTTCTTCATCGTTTGAACGGCTTTCTTGTATGTGTCACAGCTGGTTGGCTCAAGAATGTTGAACATACACAATGCATAGCTAGCCTCCTAGATGCATCTTAAATTGGCTGAACTTATGCTTATCAGACTACAACGCTAACTGGGCTCTCTCTTCAAATCTATCCAACCATTGGTCAAATTCATCCTGTTCTGATTCCTCATCCTCACCTGTAAACTGTGGAAGTGGTGGAAAAATTTGCACTGTCGTAGCATTAGTTTGAGCAGTCAGCATCTTGCTCTGCATCTCTATCAGCCTTTCAAAGGATTTCATCAGCTCCAAATCACTGGCACTGGCACGAGCTCACTGAACAATTGAAGGGCGGAGCTGAGGAATCACGTGTACTTGTGGGCGGAACTTCATCTGGAGATGGAACTGGTTCTCTTCCCGTAACGTGTCTGTAGTCTCTCGTAGTTTTGCGTGCTCCTCAGCCAGCCTCATCTTCGCTGTAGCGGCTTCTGTAGCTCTGACCTCCATGTTATCTGCCACCTTTTGAGCTCTCTCTAACTTAAGTGCCTTAACCCTTTCCTCTACCTCCTTAGCCATTTCTCACTGGAAAACAATACCTCATCTCATTTTTTGCTAGCTTTCCCAGGTTCTTTTGCACTGCTACTCAACAAACCCTTGAGTTCTCTCTTTGACATAAAACAGCTCACTCTCACTCCGACGCTGAACAGGCCGGTGCTGCTGCTGGGAATCTTTCGAGTCGGTTGTCTGTCCTAGAAGGGTCCCCAACTGTAAGACCAGGTTCTTTGCAGAGCGCTGCTCTCACAGTAAATTTATACTCTCAGTTATAATCTCAATCTTATTCTCACAATAACACAAGAAAACAAAAAAGGAAAAGAAATACTTTCACAGTGCACAGCCATGTTCACACAGAATTCAGCGTCACATGTGAGTGACAACTAAACTTAGTAACACAAGCTAAATATAGCACAATGCAGATGATGTTGGTAAGAGTTTTCTCAGAGACAGCTTGCTTTCAGAAGCTAATTCTTGAACGAATAAATTTGTCTTCAATCGTTTTTGCCATCGGTTTTTTGTCTCATTGAGTCGCAAGATACAAAGCGAAAAAAGCCATCTCCATATGGCGGCCATTAATTTCTAAACTCATGCATTATTCATAAGCTAGCTACTCTAACGACCCTTTTCATATTTGAGCGGGCATTATTTGGAATCTATTGAAAGCATGCAGTGCCCCAAGTTCTGGTTCTGTCCTATCCTCTTGCTCTGTGTTCAGTTCTTCAGTAGAGAAGTTGTCTTTAGCTAACAAGACAAAATATATCATGCTTTTAGCTTGGACTCTCAGAGTTTCAGTGTATGTCCAACTGTGCAGACTGGTAGCAGGGCTGTTGGCAAGTTCTCTGTTCAGGCTAAAGACTAAATTCTACTGATATTATAAACAATTAGAACAAACAAGTGCAAAAAACATTAGAAAAGTAATGCACACATAGAAATGGCCAAATCGTAGGAATACATGGTTGTTAGATTGAGACTTTGTTCATTCCTATGTCTACAATGTCATTGAGCTCAGGAGGATATGAACATAAGGTGACAAAGTGAAATGAACTCTCTAAATCTAACAACCATGCATTCCTGTCTTGTTCGCTCATTTTTTTAGATTTTGGCCATTCCTATTCAGACAATATTTACTACACATCCATTACAAGCATACTACAAATTAGAATATGCAAATTTTTACTACCAGTGGCGGATCTAGGATTGTGAGAGGGGGGCTTCCAAGTGCTGCGAAGCAGCACTCTCATCCCGGGCCACTTTGCAGCCCGGCCTACTAGGGGGGTCTGGGGGCATGCCCACCCAGAAAATTTGGCCAATTTTAGTGCTCTCAGATGCTATCTGAGCGCTATCTTAGCATAAAATGTTGCATGTCATTCTAGAAGACTCACCACCAAATCCAGTCAAATCTTGGACTCTTGACCCCACAGCAGAATTCTTTCGAAACCACACCCACATAATTTCTAACTTATGGGTCATGTGACTCGTGTGAGGTGTGTACGTGTAGCTACCTGTATAGTGCAAACTTCAACTGATTTTGAGACCGTTGAGTGAGATTCAAAAGTCTGAACCCGAGCGCTGCAGCCAGGATGGTTTCCTGATTCTGAGAAATAATCAGGTATAGGTACAACTTGTAATATTTATACTGGGAAATTTATATGGGAGGGCAACACAATATTATTAAAATTTATATTAGTGACAGTTAAGTACGGTAGCTGAGTTCAGTAGTTTATAGTTCTAGTTATCTCCAAGCATGAATGGTAATTTCATCCTTCGAGGGTGTAATTGTGCAAATGATTTAACAACTTGTGTAATGTTTTCTTTAGATAAAAGTCTGTTACACCGATCTCTGTTGATCTTCATAAGTGACAGTGCACTTAATCTACTCAGACATGGTGGAACGTCTGGCAGTCTTTTTTAACTGGCTGAAGCTCCTCTCACTTTCACACGATGTGATTGGAAGGGTCAGTGCAATGCTGAGCAATACTGACACATTGGGGTATGACAAACCGCTGCACTCTTGTAAAGCACCAACCAGGGTATCAGGAACTGGCATCATAGTTAAGCATTCCTTCCATTTCCTTACCCACAAACCATACTCAGTGGAAAACATTACAGAATGAGGCAAATCATCTTTAAACAAATCGACTGCTTTTGTGGTACAGCTACATCGTCTCCAAGGCGAACACACTCACTTGGTACAAGGAAAAGCAGGCCAAGTGCTATGCTTTGAGATGGGTTATTGGTAAACCTTTCCTCAAGCTCCGCAACAACATGTGAAAGAAACTCATCATATAGGCTAATTCTATAGTAAGCTTCAGGTGTTGACGATGGTGGATTGCTTCAGTGCATCTGGCGACCAGAAAGCCTAGGTGTTGAGAGCTCAAAGTCGTCTCCATGGAGTTGTTTCCCGATTCTGCAAGAAACTGTTTTCTAAATTCAGCTTCTGAATTACGCCTTAAGGACTTCAAGGTTGATGCCACTTTGGTTACTAACCTATAAGCCTGAACTATATCAACAGCTTTCATTTGTAGCTTCAAAGTAAGCTCTCTAAGAATGCGTAGCACCTGGACAAGGATCTGAAAAGACACAAGGAAAGAAGACGATTGCAACTGAAAAAGAAAGCCATTGGCCTTTGTGACTGTCTCTCCATCCCAGCTCCAATCAGTGCCAAGATCAGTGTGTAAATTGGGATGGACCATAGCTTCTAAGCACATGTGAGTGGCAGGAAGAAGTTGTAGAAACACAGCATAGGCATCAATGCGTTCCACTCAACGTGTTCTACAGGCATCTTTTAGCTTTTTAGCTGTAGTTGTGGCTTCACAGGCTTCAATGGCTCTATCAAGTAAATGCTGTCTCTTTGCAGAATAATTGAAGAACCTGGCAATCTCTCCTAAATAAGATTCAGCATTTTTATTACAAGCAGAGACAACCGACAAGTTAAGACGGTGTGCAGCGCAGTGGTAATACATCGCCTTAGGAGCAGCTGCTTGTACAATAGACTGGACACCTGACCGGGCTCCAGACATGTTGGAGGCTCCATCGTAACACTGGCCCCTCATATCACCAGTGGGAATCTCATTACTTCGAAGCCGCTGGAGAATAGCTTCACCTAACACTCGCACAGTAATCCTCTCTACCTGAAGAAAGTCTACAAATACTTCTCTAATTTCTCCATTGTAGACATATTGAAGGACAAGTGAAAGCTCCTCTTTGTTGGCTATATCAGTGACTTCGTCAGCAATCAGTGAATAAAACTTAGCATTTTGAACCTCTTTGACAATTTCCTTACGAATGTGGTTACCAACAACACTAACTAGCTCATTCTGAATTTTCTTTGAGGTGTACTGAGCATCCTTTGGTGCTTTAGCTAAATGAGCAGCAAGGTTGGTGTCTGTTTCGACACGAAATCGAACTAATTGGACGAAATTTCCTTCATTGACGCTTCCATCATCATCATCCCAATGTATACCATCATCCCTATGCCCACGTAGAGCAAGACCCTGCTTACCACAAAGAATTACAATTCGAAGCAACGATTCAATGACCTTTTGATTCTTCTCAAGAGTCTCTTTTGCTGTCTTGTCAAGGAGAATATCATGACATGAAGAGGGATTCTTATAGCTACTCAAGAATGCCTCCATGTCATGCATTGCATTCTGGTGGTACGCTGTCTTGGCATGTCTGTCTGCCTTACCTGAAATTGCTGTCCAACCCTTGAATGGTGCTGTGACAAACTGGCCTGTATCATGACCTCCAATCTGAGTAGGGGCAAATACAACACATGCTCGGCAGAATGCCCCGTCAACAAATCTGCTATAGTGTAGCCAAGGATGCTGTTTCAGCCAAACTGGCGAAGCGAGCTAGATGGATACAGGCCTGTTCGAGGGTAGGAAGATGGATCACCACTTGGTTCTGTGGTTAGGAGACGATATTTATCTTCTCGTGAGAGCTGTTTGAAGTTAGTATGCAAGTGTTGAAGTTTGCCGATATCACATTCAACTAAAGGACCAATAGAGAGACCGCTCCTACTCTCATGACTAGCTGAAAGACTACTACTCTCACCAACCTCACCTGCAGCTGTTGAAGTTGACTGAATCCGAGTCTCTTCAGAACTATCATTACGAGGTGTAGTTCTACAACTTATGTCTATAATATTATTAGCACGAAGTGTGAATTAAGGAATTTTTACGTTTACTTAAGTAATTACCTTCACAATCACTGCTTGATTGGTCCGGCTGGTGAGTGCTTGTCGATGACTCATGATCTATCAGTAGAAAAATTTCCAGATGTCTGTTTCATCGGTTTTGTTACAGCGTTGTAGCAACAGCAATTATATAAATTATGTATATATTATACCTGGTCTACTCTTCTTAGTAAAGAAAGTAGTAATAGTAGGTGTACTACAAGGTTTCTTTCTCTTGGACATGGTCAAGTACGGTTTACACAGCTGATCCTCAATGCCGCAATAACACGTGGAGTTTGCTCAACCACTTACCAGGGTAAATCCCCTATATTATTGACCTGTATAACATGGAATTTCCCTACTACGTGTAAGTACCTAGAGTTCAAAGTACACTTAAGTGGTAAACAGTCTAGTCACGCTAAAAATGAAGACAAAGCTCAAGCCTTGGTTACGCAGTTTGTTTTCTTAGAATCTACGTAGAATTTCGGCAAACCATATACTTCACACTACACAGCAGTGAGTTTGACTAAGTAAAACAATATTTTTACACAAATATCACTAGTACTACCATAGTCTACCAAAGCCAACTTTGGCCTGCAATTTTGGCAAAAGGGGGCTTCCATGGAAGCCCAGGAAGCCCCTCTGGATCCGCCAATGACTACTTTGGAAAGTTGACAAGATTTCTTGATATCTCATGCCTACCTTTCAAGTTTCAGACAGATGAAACTCTGATACCCTAAGTTTTCTGTGTTTGGTTCTTCAGTAGGGAAGGCAAACAACACACACATAATTATATTTGACATATATCATGCTCAGCTTACGAGAGAATAATTCAGATTTTGGAGCACTGCATGCTTGCATCTTGCATAGATTCCAAATAACTCACACTCGAATATGGAAAGGGTTGCTAGCTTATGAATTATGCATGAGTGCAGAAATTAACCAGCGGCCATACGGAGATGGCCCTTTTCACCTGACGACACAAAAGCGACTGAACACTAAGAAACTAAGTTGATTCGTTTAAGAATCAGCTTCTTAAAGTGAATTGTCTTTGAGAAAACTCAAGAAGAACAAGGAGGATGAGGAGGAGGAAGAGGAGAAGGAGGAGGAGGAGGAGGAGGAGGAGAAGAAGGAGTAGAAAAAGGAGGAGGAGAAGAAGAAGAAGAAGAGAAGAAGAAGAAGATGGAGATGGAGGTTTTGCCTATTTTAGTTTGGTACTTTAGCGATGGTTTTTGGGCTCGCTAGAAAGAGGATAAGCTAAATAGTTGCTTAAGAAGCCCTTTTGTGACAAGCACTCTGTTCTTGCAGGGTTATTTGCGTGAATATTTGTATAGTGCCAATAGGCCATCTGTGTCATTCCTATGTACCCAGTACTACCATACTGGGAATTCATTGTAGTTTTACATAAAAAATCACTCATACTTGAAACTCAGTTAACAGTGACCTGACCCAGTCCTTAACTACACTGAATGCAAAGATGAACATGATGCTGAGTTCATTTCCTATAGCTGCATGAGCTGCTTTTTGCACAAGTTTGATAAGTTGGAATCTTTCAAGGATGCAATGAATCGTGCACATACTCTTGTAAAGAAATTCAACCAATTAACAAAAGCCACTGAGAGATTAATAGAACTTTCTGGAAAGAAGCTGATTAAGGTCTGCCCTGTAAGGTGAAGCTACTAGTGCACTAAATGCTAGAAGTGAAACATCAGCTCAATTGTCATTGCACCCTCCTAACCAGTGACTAGAGAACAATGAAACACGTCACAAACCTCCTTCAACCGTCTGCCAAGTACACATCACTTCTTATAGTGCTTATGAGTTTGCTACCCTGACCTGCATAGTTCCAACTCTAATGAATGTGCGTATTTACCTTGAGGTGTGTGTGTGTGTGCGTGTGTGTGTGTGTGTGTGGCACATGCATGTTTTGTGTGCATGAGAAATTTCACAGATGAAGAAAATCCCTGAGCTCTCAGTGGTAGGAAGAGTATTGAATTAGAAATTGGAACAGCAAGTATATGTCATCAAGTGTTGATCGTCACAATGCAGTTGCTACTCTGCTTGATAGTCGAAACTGGCTAGTACTAAATCCACTCCAATATGACAACTCTTTGGTGAAGGAAGTAAGCATTTCAGTTAAGTATTATTATGCCTCAATGTGGCTGATGGATCTGACAGCACCACAAATCAGTGTGGTGATTGATTCCCCATGCAATTCTTACTGGAGATGAAGAAGCGTTTTAGGCATCTTGACAAAGTTTTTGAGCAACAAATGAAGGAGGATCTTGTGAAAGATTCTAAAGCACCAACAGGAAAGCTGAGATTGAGCATTACTTATCAAGTGTCATAGCTAGGGAAGACCCAGGATCAATAGAGCATCAGCTTGTCCATTGCTGAGTATTTTGACAGTCAATTTACTGTGCATCCCAGCAGAGTCCGCCCAGTTGAGCAGACATTTTCGACTGCTGAGGAGTCAACTTTGGGAAGGCAAAACTGACTGACAGCTCATAACTTGGAACATTAAGTGTCCTTTTAAAAGAAATCGTGATTTTCTTTAAGTATTTCGAACAACAAATATAAACTATAACTAAGTCTACAACTAAAAAAATGTATGTGAAAGTCAAACTATTAGTGTTATAGAATATTTGAAACTAAACTAAACTAACTTTCTTGTGTGATGTGCAAAATTTTTTTAACTATGTAACAACTAAAAAAAAACAGTTTTTCTGTGGTCAGTTGCTTTTGCCAATGTTTTTTTTTGCCTCTCATTGAGTCGCTTGACACAAGCCAAAAAGAACCTTCTCTATATGGCTGCCATTAATTTGTGCACTTATGCATAATTTATGAGCTACTGGAGAATTCAAATTGCAACACTTTCCACATACAAGTGTTGGAATTCAAACTCAAATGTGATTTGTATAATTAGAGTCTAAAATTTTTCTATTTTGTTACTATATAGTAGCAAAGAGTTTAGCACAGCTCTATTCCAAATAACACACACTTGTCTGTATGGAAAGCGTGCATAGTCAATGTGATTGCCCTAATAGTTAATGAATAATTTGAGTGTAGGCTACCATAATGGATAATGGGCTTTTTGTAGCAACTGAACAAGAGACATGCAAAAAATGACTGAAGACAAAGATACCAAGTTTGAATCAGCCACAATTTTCTTCCATTTTCTTAATTATTCTATATTGGCATAACTTTTCTCAGAGACCTGTCACGGGGAATATTGTCCGCCAGGGAATTTGGTCCGGGGGACAAAATTCCCCGGGGAATTAAGTTCCCCGGACTATATTCCCCGTGGAAGTAGTTGCGGAATTTGGTCCGTGTCTGGGGAATTCGGTCCGGTTTAGTTTGCTTCGTGTTTAGCTTATGATATGGATACAGCAGGAGTGCAGGACTAGCTGAGCTAACCTTAGCTTGCATCCAGATTTGTGACTAATCTTCATGATGATCAGATCAGTTGAAGTTTGTTCCCCGTCTCAGTGACAGTGGCCGCGAATTTGGTGTGACCAAACCAGTAACTCAAAGATTATGAACCATACGAACCAACCATAAGAGCAAGAGTTAATCTAAACCTTGCTAGCATCCTTGAGATGTTAAACTCCAGTCTTTGTCACGTACATCTACTTGTTCAAGATAAAAATTGTATTATAATTATAATACACGCTGCATCGCATGCACATGCAATTGTATTATTGTAAGTCTATCATAAATTGTAAGTCTCGGCCTTGTAAGCTATATCCACGGTCTAGGTGAGCATTAGTCTCACAGGCCAGCCACTCCCTCACCAGGAAGAGATTGAGAGGGAGTGGCTGGCCCGTGAGTCTAAGCGATGAAGCATAGTTATTATACACTACGTAGTGTATAATATCTATGGATGAACATAAGATCACAATCTCTGGATCACAATCTTATTCTGCATGCATGTGATATCAGTGCTGCTTGAATCATAGAATAAAAATATAGCTCTGTGGTACTTAAAAAATGAGCAAAGTTTAAATANGGGGGGTTTCCTACAATTCGACACAATGAAATTCGTGGCATCACTGCCTCTCTCCTCACAGAAGTATGCCACAATGTTGCGACAGAACCGACATTACAACCACTAATGGGAGAGACCTTCACAGCTCGCTCAGCCAACACTGAAGAGGAACAATTCTGGAACAATTCACAGGATGCATTTTTTTAAGTACGGGTCTTTTACCCCAACGCAGCCAGTAATCGTTCAACAGATGCCTACAGGAGACATAAAACAAGCTAAGAGAAGAAGCCACAGGGTACGTGAAATAGAACGTGGAGTTTTCACCCCTCTAGTCCTGTCAACTCATGGGGAGATGGGAAAAGAGGCAACCACCTTTTACAAGCGTCTAGCTGATATGATTGCCCAAAAGAGACAACATCGCTATGCTATGGTGATGGGATGGCTGAGATGCAGGTTGTCCTTTGCCTCACTCAGATCTGCAATAATGTGCATTCCTGGCAGCAGGTCATCCATTCACAGACCAATCAACAGCTCTGACATTCCATGTGCCTCCATCGAGGGACGTGTTCCTTCATACTAGATTTCTTTTTTTTTTTTTTTTTTTTTCACTGTCACTATAAACTCAGAACTGAATTTTTTTAATACAATGTCCTTATTTTATATTTTTACTCCTGCTATACTTTGTTTTTGTTGGATAAATGTAATAGTTTACAAATTTTTGTTTCTGGAAAAAAAAATAATAAAATAAAATAAAAACTATGAAAAAAATGTGAGTTTAAACCGACGGTCTCGATCTTTACCGCGATCGCGACCTTTGAACTTTGAAGCCTATATCTCTCCACCTACTAATCAGACCTGACTCTAACTTGGTATTTTAGTAGAGCGCTATCTTACCTAACTGCATAGCAAGTCTAAAGCCCATAGCTCAAACGCTATCCCTATAAAATAATAAATGCGAAAAATCGCAGATTACGCGATCGTAGAATACGCGCATGCGACTTTTGGCGCTGTCTACCCTAAAGAGTTAAATGACGTCTGTAGGCGTCATTAGTAGTTAAAGAGTTAAAGTTGAAATCAATCCAAGAATGAGCATACAATATCAAACTCAAAGATCCACATGGTACACATCAAGGATTGTAACGTCCACACAAAGTTTGATAGTCATGTGACCTTGAATAATTGCATAATTAAGCATTTTCTCCTTTTGTTCTAGGAATTAGGGTTCCCATGGAGATATTGCCCCATATTTGGGTGATGTGTTAATTAAGTTAATTAATAATTAACCACCAGAGTGCATAATCAATTAGTGCGTAGTTAATTAGTTATGACAAATTTCTAATTAAAGAGCACCATCTTTAAAATTATTTTTTTCCATAAATCATTAACTATGTGCTTAGGGTAGTTAATTAATAATTAACATGACTTGATACCATCCTTGGAAGATCAACTCCTCCAGCACCAAAAAAACTCAATATACACCTTGAATAATGCGCATATTTATTGTCAAATGACCACTAAACTCACGAAAAACTTGAAAATTGCTAAGTTAAATCAACATACCATGTTTGGTATTCAACAATGCTACCTATACAATTTTTATCTTGAAAAACTGAATTAACACAGTCATGCCTTAATGCCCTTGAGTATGTGATCTGCTAACTATTAATTTTTGTAATGATGTTGTTTGCATAAAAATTCCCTCCTAGGACGTTTTTATATCACTCTGAGTCTTGAAATATAAATATTTTTGTCTGCAGATACTTTTTCATTATCAATTGCTCTAAATGATGATTTAAGCTATATAGCAGGTGTCGACAAAAAGATCGAAGCTGTAAAGTTTAAGGCTCAACTAGAAACAGATCAAATGTCAGAACAGTATTTAATTACTACAATGACTATTAAAGCTTGGTTTGTTGGGAAATGGCTGAAAATCCCCTCAAACCAATTGATGCTGCTACAAAGTTAGTGTCTGCTAGCATTATAAGGTAGAAAGTCTGCTACTAAGATGACAAACTTGTTTATTTTTTCGTCGACATGTAGATTAGTTTGCTAGGCATTTTGTAATCTTGAAGTTGTAGCTACACAGCTCAACTTTTTGTTGTGCGATCAGGACAGTTCATAACAGTAGGACATTACCACAATAGCTTGGTAAATGAGGTCACTAACAGTGAAATGGGAATGTGGGTTTGTGACTGGTAGGAACCTCATGAATATAGCAAAATTGTGACACAGAAGCATCAAAGGCTAAATATTCACAAATTCTCAAACTAGGTCGATGCATCACCAAGTGTAGAAGATATTTAACGAGATAACATCATGAAGCAACACAAAGATCACTGTGCACAAAATACTAAAATGACAGATAAACAAGAAGATGATACTCAAGATGAGGGAATTTAATATGAAGACAGGAAGTATCAATGGTCAGAAAAGAAATATGAAACATTGTCACGAGTCTATAGATCACAGGGATCTAAACCAATAACTCACCAGTCGATTGGAATTTAACCAAAGGGCTGGCTCCAACTGTATATTTATCATTCAAGCACAGATGTTTAAATTAAAAGACCGAAACTAATTACACAGGTCAGTTAAGGACAATCAGGAAAATTCCCAGTACGGTAGTACTGGGTACACAGGAATGGCACGGATGGCCCATTAGCGCAATACAAATATTCACGCGAATAACTCTGCAAAAACTGAGCACTAAAGGGCTTCTAAAGCTACTATTTAGCTCTTTCTCTTTCTGATGATCCCAAAGACATGGCCTAAAAACATCGCTATAGTAACAAATACAAACATGCCAAACCTCCAATTTCTCCATCTTCTTCTTATTCTTCTTCTTTTTCTATCTTGGCTCAATTTTTCTCAGAGACTATTCCCTCTTAGAAACTGATTCTTGAATGAATGAACTTGATTTCTTCCTGTACAGTGACTTTTGCTATCGGTTTGTAGCGCCTCTTATTGAGTAGCTAGATACAAGGTGAAAAGCGCCTCCTCTATATGGTCGCCATTAATTTCTACACTCATGCATAATTCATTAGCTTCTAGAAAATTTGAATTGACGACCCTTTGCACACAAAAAAGTGTGCATTATTTGGAATTAAGAAGTTGCCTAGAACTATTTTGTGATACCTGGTTGCTCTTCTTAAGAGATGAATCAGGACTTTGATTATCATAACATATAGAAAGACAAGTAAAATTTATAATACAGCTCCTGCCTCCAAATGACTGAGATGTGTGTTTCACTTCAGGCTACACAACTTGTGCCGGACTTCAGCTTAGCAGCCCGCCGCTGGCTCAGTGAGTCTGGCTTAGCCAGACTACACATACCAACTCAAATGTAATTTGTAGAAATACGGAAAAATGAGAACAAACAAGTAAAAAAACATTAGAAATGTAATGAGACACAGGAATGGCCAAATTGTAAAAAAAACGCAAACAAGATGGAATGGCTGTTAGAGTGTGTAAGGAATTCTTCCTGTGGGCAAAATGAGAGACTCAATAAGGAGATTGTTAAATGCAGCTTATACAGAAAGAATTCTGCACACACTCTAACAGCCATTCCATCTTGTTTGCATT
>CAXIPT010000151.1:2490-29497 GCA_964030475.1 Tethya wilhelma
ACACACACACACACACACACACACACACACACACACACACACACACACACACACACACACACACTGCAATATATGGTCGTGATGAAATGAGAGTGCACACATGCACTTATTCACAATCTATACTACACTACCAGGCTGGTAATAAAACTTGCATGACTTAGTCTAATAGTGAAACCTCAAAGTTTACATTAATTCATATATTATCAAGTCATGGGCATTTAACAGGGGCGTAGCCAAGATAGTGCGCCTAAAATTTTGTGCGACCGGAAAGCACACCCACTTAATTAGCTAATTTTAGCCCCTCGCATTCATTAAATTGAACCGTAGCACGCGCTCGCTATATATAGATCGAACGCTGTCTAAAGTTTTGTAGCAGCAAAAAGAAAGCTTTTAAAAGTTGTTCTGTACTGTATTCCAGCCAAAGATGACTGCTAACCAGCGTTGCTAAAGTAAGTGCACGAAAGAATAGCGCATTATAATACCAAAGCATAAATTTCATGGCTGAAAAAAGGGGGGGCATATGCCCCTCTAGATCTGGTGCCCCCCCTGGCTACGCCACTGTTTAAAGTGAGTTTTATAGTGCATGCTTAGGATTGCTACATGTGCTATGTTGTAACAGGTATACAAAGAATTAATCTTCATGGAAAATGTTTCTCTGTCCATGTATGCGTAATGCAATTATAAGTTTATGGTAGATATGCATACAAGTATACACTGATGAGTATCATTACTCCATATTTTGGCTCCATATGGATTGCAAGCTGTAAACGTTTGACAGGAATGTCTTGATGATGGAGCTTGGTACGAAGGACTTTGAGTTTGCTCCTGAAATCATCAATGTTTACATACACCTTCTGAAGAAGAGATATAAATAAGTACAATTAACAAGCTTAATTTTCAGTAATAAAAATTTAATTTTATTTATTAGTTTATTTAGTTATTATACCTATTATAATTAGACAATAATATTAGGTGGTGTAAAGATCATGTGGAGCAATTTCTTTCATATGCAATGCCTGCCTTCATTCAGTGTCTTAATGCTGGGAGAAGCTAGCACAAATAAGAATATATTAAATGATGGGTTGCTGAAATTAAGTACACTACATGCATATGCCCGTTACTTACAGCACTTCAAAGCTGACAGAGATGCATGGCAGCCGGCCCATGCAACAAAGAACTATGCTGCAGAGGAAGCCCCAAGATTTAAATTAAATTCTGAGCAAGAATTGACACTGGGTCAGCAACAGCCATAAAGTATACAAATGCTCAGGTTTTTAAATTAATAACCACCTTTGGTTAAAAACATTAACTAAAGCTGAGAGAACTTTAAGTTATCAATATTGCCTATATAGAGAGCTATACTATGCTTGATTGAGTGAGTGCGTCTCATGTGCATATATACCAAGCTAGCTCTCAAATCTACACACTTGGGATGATACTTTCATAGTACCTGCAAGTGTCTGACTCCTCCATTCAGTTTGAAACGAGTCCTGGAGTGAACCATCCTCCGATTGTTAAAGGTGAGGGCCTCACCAGGTTGAAGACGGTGATAGATCTGTTGCACGGTGATGAGAGAAGAGAACAGAATAGAATTGTGCACAGCTATTAGATAAGAAAACAAAATTTAATATTGTCATGATTGCATGACTGTGGATTATTACAATATCTCCTATTCAGGCCTGTTTTCTAGGTTACTTCAAAGTGATGTATGCTTGAGCCATATCATAGTATTACTTTCTAAGGGTAAAAGGATATGCTGTATGCCTATATATATATGTTAACCTCACCTGCATGGGGCCTCCCAGTGGTCACGGGATATAGGATTTTTAAAAGGGGGTTCAAATCAATGCGCGCAAAGTGCACTAAAACTGTTAGGCTAGCCATGCATGCCTATACTTCCAGTCGTATAGCCCATCACTTTAGCGTGCGTACAGCTACAATTTTGCCCGAACAAGGCCTAAAATGGACAGCAAGGAAGACTATATTTTCTTTCACAAAAACTGATTTTCAGTGAGATTTTGAGTTGCTTTTGTTATTTTGAAGTTGAAAGCTAGGGGGTTCTACACTGTTAAAACAGGGGTGTAAATAAAGGTCATTTTCATTTAAAAACTATACCCCAGGGAGTAAAATTAAACCCTAGGGAGGTGAAACATCAAAGGTCACCATGGCAACAGCAAGATTTACACCCTAGGGTATAGTTTTTAAATGTCATGTTTAGGCCCCTGTTTTAACAGTGTAACAAGCACTTCTCTCGTTCCCACAGTTAATTAGTTATAATGCGAAGTCTTAGCTGAAAAGGGGGGGGGGGAGTTCACGGACCCCACGGACCTCCCTCTGGATCCACCACTGCCCCATACCCCCCAAAGTCAAGACAACTAACAAGAATAATCATTATATAAAATACAAGGAGTGTGGCTCGCTTCGCTCGCCACGCTCCTTGCATGTGTATGAAGTATACTGATGTTTACTGCTAGATGCATGCAAGCACAGGCATCTGCAGAGTAATAACTGGGCAGTGAAAGGTTAACCATGCTGCATTGGCATGTAGCTTTGCAATTTGGCCAGCTCAGCAATTTACCTCACTACGTGACGTCACAGACGACCCTTTTCCGACTTCCGCCATTTTTGCAATCAGCTGGCAAAGAAACTCGTTATCTGGCTAGCTGTGTTTCGTGTACAGCGACAGAGAAGCAGACTCTTAGAAGCGAAATCTCTCCCTGTGCTGCGCTTCTTTTGTGAAAGATTGGCTGCTGTATCACGCTTCTTTGACGAATACGGATGCCACTGGTAAGCCTTGTCAGCGATCTCAAAAACAGTCAGCCATACTTGTAGTGCCTGTGATTCTATCCTAGGCTAGCACTACATAAGCTAGCTCTCTAAGCAGACTTTTCGTAGCTTGCATTTTCCACACTCCAGAGAAAAAGTAGCATTTTAGCTCGAGGTCGCATCACTTCCGGTGAACTCCCGTGACACACACACACACACACACGGACGGACAAAACTTTGCTTATAATATGATTATTATATATAGCCACATTAAACTGAATATGTTAATATACCTTATATTTTGAATTCTCCATCATGGAATACAAACAGTGGTATGCTTCATAATAGGGTAGAACATCTTCCTGCACATGTCAAAGATACATCAAGCATGCAGGCTTCGATCACTACATAACTGTGTATAATATTTATTGATTGAACAGGATTATAGTATAGTCACCTCAGGTACAGAAAGAGTGCCCACTTGTCCTGCTGTCCAGTTCATGGCTGTCACCTAGATCAAATATGACATGCAGTAAACCAATAATGATTATGCATGCATTGTCATCATAAATTTATACTGTGTTATTAAATGAGCTTGAATCTTTACTCCCACCTGCCATGTATATATGCATGCTCTCCCTGCACATGCACACACGCCCATGTACGCACACGCACATGTATGCACGCACAAGCACACACACATGCACATGCACATATACACACACACACACAATACACACATGCACACACACACACACACACACACACACACACACACACACACACACACACACACACANGACACACACACACACACACACACACACACATACACACGCACACACACACACATGCACACACACACATGCACAACCACAACTAACATCAGGGAAATAACAATAAGTTAAAGTAATTACTACATGACGACGGTATGTTTATCACCAGATTATTATTTAATAATACAAGCAATTAAGTTGTCATTAAATGATGCACATACATGCATGTACCTTTCCACTTTTATCCAGCACTATGTGTGGCCGTCGACTAGTAAACTCCACAGGCTTATCTCTATTATTATCGAGAGCAAAAAAGAAAAAAAAAAACAACACAATTAAATTTTAATCAGGATATCATGGTTTATAATATGAGGAGACATTACAAGTCAAGAGTTCTACCATGGAAAATTTCATCTTTAAGCAGTTGAAATTTTTTCCTGTGATTAGCAATTGAGCAATATATACCTTTCATAGTGGATCATCTGAAAGGTGGCTGGAACTCGTGTGAGGACATCAAAGTGTCTTGGATGAGAGACTCTCAGTTCCTCCACCACTGGAATCATATCCAGGAAGGCACTCACCCCTCCTTCAACACAGGCGTCATTCCTATAGATAGAGAATTAATATACATCAATCATGGAAATACAGGAAGCATTAGGTCAACCACACACATGCATGTTTGCTTGGCATAATTGATACATGACATTACAACTCATGCATGTATGGAGAAGACTATAATATTATGCAAAGAAAAGGTTACAAAAGATGCCATATAATTATTATTAATACTGTATAAACAATCAGTCTGTTCTACTTCATGCACCCTCTCAAACTTTGATACATTACATACTACTTGCAGGATGATGCCTGGGGAATTCAACAGCCACTATTACAGTTGATCTGGTCTGAGAATGCCACCAGAAGTCAAACATGTGGTTGATAATGAGATTCACAATGCAGATAATACATGCATGCTTGGTATAGTCAATGAATGCCATCTTATATGATAGTCAATACTTTTCTACCAACATGTATAGCTATAATATTATAGCCTTTGACTGGTATTAAGGCATATAGCTGGAAAAGAAACCATGCAAGCTAAAGAATTTGGAATTAATGCAATTATATAGCGATTGAAATTTCGAAATCATAGAAGTCTGATTCAATTTTTTGTACCAGCTTATAAACAATGCATAATGATGGAATTTATGGAGTTGCATGAGTACATACATACCTTATGCAGTGAAGTAAGAGAAGACCAGGAGGAGATTCATAGTAGATCTGGTCCATGTGAAAATGCAGCTCATCACAAGTATTAGCAGCATTGACGGATTGCTTCTCAGTAATAATATCAACCAAAGTCTAAAAATAATTATTAATAATAGCAAAAAACAAAAACAACAATAATAACAACAACAACAAAAAGTTCTTCTTCATATGTGACTATAATTTATAATATTATATCCAAGTTGACATACCTCACCATAAATTGTTGGCTGAATAGTGTAGAACATTTTGGCAACCTGCATGCATGAACATGAACACGAATTCAATATTCAAATTGGCTCAGAACTTATAGTCTTGCATAGCCACATGCCATTGGTTTATCCCTACATGAATAGCTATGAGAACAGAGCTGGAAAATATTTACTAGTCTATATAACTTAGTAGGAATTTCGGTCAATTAGATCGAGGGGATGCAGTATTACTTTGGAGGAAGTGGATGGAGGGGAGGAGGGGGGGGGGGCATTTAAGATAAATTAGACTACTACAAAATGATTCCTAGCCCTTCAACTAAGAGACACAGAGCGCATAGCACATGCAATGACCATGCATTAAAGTTTTAATTATGAGATATTATCGTATCTATAGCTGAGAAATTTTGATAGAATGTAATGTGTGCACGCGCAAATCATCAAATTCATAAATTAAGTTTGTCAATGTTTTTTTCTTTTAAATGTACGCTTTGTGGAGCAATTAAACTGCCATGCATGCACGGCCAATTTAGACACACTAAATATAGGGTATAGCATTATACCCAGGTTCCTCATGCATACCTTAATTACGTGCCAGGTGAAACAGACACTCACAAATTAAACTTGCCTTTTCTATTGTTCCTAAATTAGTGGAAAGATTTGTGAGGAGACAAACACCAAACTCATTAATTTTAGGTTCCTCAACCAACTGTATACAAAACAGTATCGCAAGTCAGGCCTGAATTTAGCATCTCCAATAAGAGGCCATGCATGCAGCAAAACATACATACCTCCACAACACTTCTTCATCTTGAAACAAATCTGAGCCATCAACCCGAGGTAGTTTAACCTAGTACAGAGATAATATTATTAGATATAGGTCATCTAGGTCATGTAGCAGTGGTTACACACGGATGCAAGAAGCCCCCAAACCCATTAACCTAAAGGCTTCTTCACTTAACTTTATGTATACATACGTACCTAATACAAATTGGCATACACTCAAAACACAACAAGTGCATATCATGTACATGTACACTGACAGTGAAACGATATGTAATATAAATAGGGAATAACAATTATAGACATTCTTGAACAATTTGTATTGTGTGGTAGCGATACATCCAAGGTATGCATGTATATGGCGTGACTTACCACCAAGTTACACATATAGGGCCATGCATGCGCTTACGTACAGCAGTTGATGGTGTAGTGTCATTCCCACTCTTGCTAAAGTCTGGATACTGGTTACTGTGGAGCCATTCTGTCCTAATGCTTCCATGGTGACCACAAGACCACTTCAAGTGCAAGGAGCTTCCTATTTGAGTACACAAACAATCATACAAATGCAAATGTCATCTATATAGTCAGTTTTAGTCACGACTTGATTTAATGTACTACGACTCTGGATCTAATATATTGATTTTCAAAAACTTTAAAAATGTTCAATATACTGCTTGTAGCCATGCATGAGTGGCATTGAGTGCCATATATATACACGCACGTATATATACCTACACGAGTTAATATAGTATGTCGTCCTGAGAACAATATATATATGCGGGCATTTGAGCATAAAAGAATACGTAGTCATATCGTAAACTTAAACGTGTACTATTACTATACTATACCTGAAATGCTCTGTGGTACAACAGTTACGCTTGGATCAATGTCAGAAGGATCAATTGACTTTTGATTACTGGCAGCAACACAACTTGGACACTGGCAGTTGTCTCTGAGCCATACAGCATGAAAAGCAGCACTTTGACCATCAGGCCATATCACCCTCAACTTTTTCCCATCGTTTTCCACGTCAAATTTTAATGACGACTCACCGCGGCAGGCGGTAGTTCCAGTCGCAAAAGATTTATGCCGGTGGCCGTGGTTGTTTGCTAAACGACCGGATGAGTAAAAAGAGCTTTTGTTCACAATATTTACGACTGATGGGCGCAGTCTATGTAGAAAACTCATGGTCAATCAGGTTAGAAGCTGGAAGGGTTTGTTTTCAGCACGCGATTGACCTCGCCTCGGTCGATCAGCTCAGCTCGCTCCGATCTGCTAGTCGAAGCGCGCATGATCACGTGCACGAACAACGTTTAGTTGTCCGTACCGCGGTACCGGCGCGCGCCCGCCATTGAAGATTGAAATGTGATGAAAGTGATGAAAAACATAATACAATGATTGCTTAACAACTTAGCCTTAGGTACAAGTTTCAACAAAATTAAAAAAAACAACTGTATTACTGAGTGGCAGTATTTCCCAAGAGGAATGTGTCCGCCTCTTCTTCAGTCAATTGGTTCCACTCTCCTCCAATACAAAACCCTATCTCTTTCTTTCTTTGTTCCTCTTTCGCAGCTTCAAGATCAGCCCATCTCACCTGTGGAGGGAAGGGGGAGACATGCATGATTTAAAGAAAATTAACGTTACACAGGCAGGATTCTGCAGGAATTAAGGTATACATTCATGGCAGAGGAGGTACGACACGAGTGCGCCTTTGCTGAGCTGGCAAGTCTATTAATTACATTCCAATCATGTGACCGCAATACTTCACAATGAGAGTTGATCACGTGTACCTGCTTTGCCAGCTCAGCAAAGGCGCACTCGTGTCGTATCTCCTCTGCATTCATGGGTTATACCTCACAATGTACTTGCTACTATGACAGTCTATCAAAGAGAATATGAACTGTAACAAGGGCATGCACTAATAAAATTATCAAGTTAAAATATTTTTTTCTCCAAATTTCGCATATCTGGTAAAGATCGTTAAAGTAATAAATCAAATATTGAGCAACAGCAGCACACAGAGGGCTTGGGGACAAGGCTAAAGTAATTAATAAATGGTAAAACACATGTTCTAAATTCAGTGTTTTTACAATAACAAGACCATTTTGTGAATTCACACTTGTTTTATGTTTTGGGATAGTATAGGTTAGGAGAGAGACTAAGACAAAGAGTACAATACACACTGGCACACAGCACATTCAACTACAACTAACTCTCTTCTTCTTCCTGGTCTCTGGCCTGCCATTCTCTCCTCCCTCCTCTTGTCTCTGTTTCTTTGCGAGGTACTCCATTAAACTCAACTCCTCCTCGTCATCCTCTTCAGAGTGGTGTCGCTTCCTCTTGCGAAATGAACCAATGGCATCCAACTTGTCTAGAGGTGATGGTGTGTGTATATGTAGGCATGAATGTCTCAAATCATGAAGTACCACCATTGCACATGCTAGAAAAGCATACGGTAAACGTGAAAATATTGGCGGTACATTAAATTTGCCGGTTTGGCAGTTGGTGCAAAAACCGCTAAATTAAATACGTGCAAACTGTTTTTCGCTCTATTTGCAATACATCACGCAAGGGAGGAAAAGGCCAAATTTATACCGCCAATATTTTTGTGGGAAGTGGTCTAAGCAAAATCGCCAAATTAAATGCCAGGCCAATATTTCCATGTTTACGGTAAATATTTTTTAAAAAATCACAATAGTATTTTGTGTTTTTTTTAATTAAATTCACATCGTGATCTATCAGAAGTCATACAACAATGAAGCACGTAACATTAAGTAAAACAAAATCATACACCATTGCATCACAATTGTGATAAAGCATACACACATAGCATCATTATAATAGAGAATCAATGTCAGTACAATCTAAAATGTTACTCATGTGGTATTCTAACCTAGCTGATCTTCTGAGGCATCCTCCCAGCGACTCTTAGTGGGAGCCTGATTCAACCAGTCAACACAATACATTCAAGGGAGTGTACACAGTACAGTACGGTGTACAACAGGTGTATAGAGCACACACACAGTATACAGTGCACACATGTAGTTCTTATCATATGTACAAATACTGTTACAAATATTTATTATAAACTCTAGAGCAAGAAAATTAATTAATGCACAATATTATATCCCAAAAGGAAATTTCAAACCTGTTTTTCTGATTTTTCTTTTTCTTCATCAGAGTTAGCACATTCCATTTCAACCTGAAATAAAGATATACATAAAAACAGTCTAGACAGTGAGACTTGTGAGACACACAGACACACACACACTCAACCTCATCAATGTTGGAGTCAGATAGCAGTGGTGTCACATCAAGCCTCAGAAAGTGGGGAGGGGTCTCCTCCCATTCTCTAGCCAGCTGTGAAATTACATAATGTGAGGGAATGCATTAATGATGGACAAAACACATGAAAATTCCACCTCAGTTCTACTTCAAGCATACTATATAGATGACCCTTTACCATACTTTAACATTGTCATCATAATTAAGTATAATATGTACAGTACAAGAATCGGTAAAAATCCAATAAAAAAAACTAGACTAAGTGTATATGTAAATGATCCAAGAAAAGACAGCAAGCTGGAGTATAAATCCCATTAGATGCTGCATCCACTAATTTCTTGTACTGTACTCTTGTACTGTTTTTACCTTCTCAATCTCCTCTCTGGTTCTGTTGTGAGTGTTCCTCTCTACACACACATCAATGCTCTCCAGCAGCTCCACCACGTACACCTCAAACCCTTTCATCTTGGCATTACTCCAATAGCGATCAAAATGACACACCTGCAGTGGATATCATTATTATGCATGACACAATACAAACATTAACCCCCTATATACCAAGGTATCTTTAAGCTTAATCTGTATAATGTGGGTTTCAAAAAAATTCTTTACCAATTCTAAAGCTGGTTGACAATGTGTAATTTCTACTATCAGTACTGTGTTCAATAGAAGTACATTAAAGGAACTGTGTCACTATAGAAGTGCTGTTTTGTTACTAAAAATAAAATGCGTGAGATGTTTTATGACGTTCTATGAGCTTTTGTGACGTTTTTTGTTTTGTTTCTAGTGCAATCTGGTACCAATTCCGCCTACTAACTTTGTGTACATATGTATTATTGTGTGCTTGTCATCAAAAAACGTCACACATTTTAGTGCTTATAATTATAGTGACACAGTTCCTTTAATAAGCCTACTCACATACAGTACCGTATACCGCTTAATTTTCGAGGTTACTTAATTTTCGCGGATTGCGCTATTACAGATTTTCGTTGAATAAGTTTCGCGGATTGATATCATTCGTGTGCACACGCATATGAGCACACAATTTTTCGTTGAACAATTTTCGCAGATAACGTTCGATCCGCGAAAACCGCGAAAGTTAAGTACCACGAAAATTAAGAGGTATACGGTAATCATATACACACATCTTGATCAATTTACCATCAATTGGCATAATAATAGTACTTGATGTGAATCAATACATTACACAATAGAGAGGGGAAAACATGAATAAACTATGTATGCTATGCAGTGTGTGCAAGGGATGCTGAAGCTCGACATAAACCCGACATAAACAGATAAACTTAACAGCATGTTCTATTATTTGTCTTTTTTGAGTTTCTACCACTAACATGCAGTAGCAGCAATACTCAAGGTGTTTACAGAGGGAAAATATCCATATGCGGTACTGATGTATAAAGATGCTGAAGTACAGTGTACGAGTGTATGACATAACACGACATAAACTGTATCAACTGTAACATGCATTCAATCCTTGTCCATTTAAGATTTTATCACTAACAATATCATTTCACATGATCTATACCTTGTGGTTGATGGCATCCACCAATATCATGGGGAAAAACCCTTCATTAAGAGTCTTATTAAAGATCTTGAAGAGGCTGGACCGGTAGCTAGGAGCCAGTGCCTCATCGTACTCATACTCCTCAACCTTCTTCTTCACCCTAGATGGAAGAGACAGAACAAGACATTTACAAGAGCATGTGCAATTTTGTGCATGTGTGTGTGTGTGTGTGTGTGTGTGTGTGTGTGAGTGAGTGAGCATGTGGGTGTGTGGGGAAGGGGGAAGATGGAAGATCTGCTGGAGTAGGTTTAAATTNTGTGTCACTATAGAAGTGCTGTTTTGTTACTAAAAATAAAATGCGTGAGATGTTTTATGACGTTCTATGAGCTTTTGTGACGTTTTTTGTTTTGTTTCTAGTGCAATCTGGTACCAATTCCGCCTACTAACTTTGTGTACATATGTATTATTGTGTGCTTGTCATCAAAAAACGTCACACATTTTAGTGCTTATAATTATAGTGACACAGTTCCTTTAATAAGCCTACTCACATACAGTACCGTATACCGCTTAATTTTCGAGGTTACTTAATTTTCGCGGATTGCGCTATTACAGATTTTCGTTGAATAAGTTTCGCGGATTGATATCATTCGTGTGCACACGCATATGAGCACACAATTTTTCGTTGAACAATTTTCGCAGATAACGTTCGATCCGCGAAAACCGCGAAAGTTAAGTACCACGAAAATTAAGAGGTATACGGTAATCATATACACACATCTTGATCAATTTACCATCAATTGGCATAATAATAGTACTTGATGTGAATCAATACATTACACAATAGAGAGGGGAAAACATGAATAAACTATGTATGCTATGCAGTGTGTGCAAGGGATGCTGAAGCTCGACATAAACCCGACATAAACAGATAAACTTAACAGCATGTTCTATTATTTGTCTTTTTTGAGTTTCTACCACTAACATGCAGTAGCAGCAATACTCAAGGTGTTTACAGAGGGAAAATATCCATATGCGGTACTGATGTATAAAGATGCTGAAGTACAGTGTACGAGTGTATGACATAACACGACATAAACTGTATCAACTGTAACATGCATTCAATCCTTGTCCATTTAAGATTTTATCACTAACAATATCATTTCACATGATCTATACCTTGTGGTTGATGGCATCCACCAATATCATGGGGAAAAACCCTTCATTAAGAGTCTTATTAAAGATCTTGAAGAGGCTGGACCGGTAGCTAGGAGCCAGTGCCTCATCGTACTCATACTCCTCAACCTTCTTCTTCACCCTAGATGGAAGAGACAGAACAAGACATTTACAAGAGCATGTGCAATTTTGTGCATGTGTGTGTGTGTGTGT
This sequence comes from Tethya wilhelma, assembly GCA_964030475.1. Classification (NCBI taxonomy): domain Eukaryota; kingdom Metazoa; phylum Porifera; class Demospongiae; order Tethyida; family Tethyidae; genus Tethya; species Tethya wilhelma. The sequence goes on from CAXIPT010000151.1 coordinate 14,487, forward strand.
GTGTGTGTGTGTGAGTGAGTGAGCATGTGGGTGTGTGGGGAAGGGGGAAGATGGAAGATCTGCTGGAGTAGGTTTAAATTTGCACCATTTATATATATTTGGTCACAAGACTACATAAAGTTTAATGGAAATTTTTGCTAGCACAGTACTAGAGTATGACCAAGTCAATGAAGTATTATGCATCCATTTTCTTGTCTTTAGCAATATTCGATCAACACGTAATATGTATTTACTTCTATTTTAGACCACAATGCTGTGAGGATAAAGTACAGACCATGCTATACACCTTAGAGATGAATACTACAAGTGTACATGTACCTTCTTCCAGTGTCAGGATCTTTGACTGTCTTCTCCACTTCATTGAGGAAGTAGGAGTCGAGGGCTAAGATCCTTGGGGCAGTACCACCATTGGAGGCCTCCTTCTCCTGAGGAGGAACAGGGGAATATGTAATATAAGTCACATTGGGCACAGTCTACTTAGAAATGTAGTAATTTCACTGTACATCTTCTAATGACTCTCTCATGATACATACACACTCAGAATAATCATTACATTCCCATAGACTGCACTACACAGCAATGGTACTACACTTGCTATACGTTGGAGTGCAAAGTACAGTCAATGTAGAATATTAACAACGAACATGTACTGTTTTTAGCCATAGTAAGTACAATTTTCGTGGATTAAAACGAAAATTGCATATACTGGCAGTCTGCATGCACTGTACCTTAATAAGTCGTGCCACGTGGCTCTTTCCAGAACCAGGTAATCCACGAAGAATGACAACAATCTGAGAGAGAGAGAGAGAGAGAGAGAGAGAGAGAGAGAGAGAGAGAGAGAGAGAGATGGTTGGGTGGGTGGGGGAAGATGTGATTTTTTTAAAAGTATATGTACATTCAACAGGGAACACGACAACTGCACAGCAGTCCCAACCCAGTCTCGAGTGAACACGGAACATTTTGACAGTTTAAATGTAAAACTTGTTATTAAATCTTTGATGGACCTGTTTTTGTTTATTTCTGTCTTTTTGTACACAGTTCACTTTTTACACTGTTAAAAATTTTTAAAAAGTCAAAACCAAAGTTTAGTTGACCACGACACCCAAGTGTTAATTTCAGTGCATGCCAAATTACGTTCCAATTGTGTGACCACAATAGTTTGCTATTGGATTTGATCACATGCACTCATGTGCTGAGTCAGCATTTACACTTTTTTTTTGTGGTACTATACCTCCTCAAGACAGCTCGTAACAGAGTTTAACAGAGGTATGCATGATGGGTCATAAGTTGGTTTATACTCAACTATAGTCGATCGGAGAGAATACAATAAGAGAGACTGCAAGAAATACAGTAGATTGAGGAATTATCAGTCAAACATTTTCACTTTTTAAAAATTTTCGCATGTTTATAGTTTTTACTATTTTGACTGAAAAGTAAAACGTACTGATCTACTGTATGTTGAGAAACGGATAGGCATGATGGATTACAACTATTGCAAACAATGGCAGGGTTCTCCCTAAAGCTTGTCAGAGCAGTGCCGCACCACTCTGGTCATGCTAAATTCCCTTTGATGTGGTTAATTTTAATCAAAAGAATGCATTAAAACAACAAGAATGCTTTGATGTTTTCTCTGGCACCACTCTGATCAGCCATCCTGGGGAGAACCCTGAATGGATATGTTCATGACCAGGTTGCGTGCAATATGACAGTTGCATTGTGTAATTGCTGAATCCCACCCCAATAGGCCAATAGCATTTAGTAATTTTGTGTAAACTACATTGTTGACGAAGAAGCGTACATAGTTTCACTAAAATTAAATTAGTTGTAATAATTACAACATATGTTTTAAGTATAATCAAGGCTATAGCTAGGGTAATTTTATCAAAATTACACATCAGATAAGGATCATTGGAAACACAGTAACATCAGCCCTGCTCAGCCCATGCACGTAGTCGCAACAGCCCTGTTATATAATCGAGGTTACTCCATCTCACTAGCTCCACTGCCTGTTGGTAACCACATTACACAACCTTACAAGCGTGTTTACCCGTTCCTAAAACAATGCACGCTATACACATGTAGGCATGTACACACTCTAGTAGGAACTATACAGTACATGGTTATACACGCTGTACACACAGGCCGGGTTTTACAACTCATAAATTCAATGTAGGTAAGTCACGTATGCACTTAAAATGATATATAAGTAACAAGACAGTGTTACAGTACACTGTTTATCTCCTCACATAAATCAATGCAATTAAGCTATACACATGATAGGTGTACACATGTATAGTAAGAATTTTGTGTACACTGCATGGATGCACAATGTATATACACACACCGGGTTACAACTCACATATATAACTCATTGTAAGTCACGTTTGCACTTAAAAGATAAAGTTGCAGGTAGTATCACTGTACATTATAATTGCTAGAGATCGGGTGTAGAAATTAATCTATTACCCTCAGTAGTTCTGGCTAGCTTGGTACATGCTTGACCACCCTCAAATAAACTTTATCACTCCAGAGTATCATAGCAACTGATGATATCACTCATACTTAAATTAATAGCTCTAAATTTGCAACTTTGTTTCTAACCTGTGACTGTCAACATAAAGAAATAAAAAGCAACAATGAAGAAAGAGCACGATATGGTGTACACCTATTCAGATTGAATGTCATAATGAGACAGACAATAAAGCTTACAGGGGGTCTTTCATTATAATCTTAACAGGGTATGTCATACACCTGATTGTGAGGACATGACTTATTAATAATTTGTTGCTTGTCTGTTGAAGAGAAAGCCTGAGATTCAGACTATCCATATTTACAAAAAAAAAACAAAAAAAGGGATATATCTAAACATATAAAAAATACTAACATAATTCCAACTCTAGCCACATTTGTAAACAAACCCACTAATAATCACTTACACTAACAAACATATGCTAGAACAAATTAAGGACAGTCACAACCAGGAAGCCTCCAGACCACCTCTATGTCAGCACACACACACTCCCCCTAACCAGAAACAATAGCTTAAAAGCTAATTCAATTACAACTCTAAACCATTTACCTATGAAAATTGATGTTAATTCCCCCCACATTATGTGTGTGCTTGATATCGATATTGCCTAACAACTAAAGCTAATTGCTGGTTACTGGATGAGTGGAGGTGACAATAGAGTAGCTATCGGTCACAAGGGCCAATGGCAAACAAACTAATTATATACCCTTAAAGGAACTGTGTGACTATATAAGTGCTGTTTTGTTATAATGTATGATGTTTTATGACTTTATATGACCTTTTGTGACCTTTGTTTTGTTTCTAGCGTGATCTGGGTATCATGTTCAGATACTAACTCCGTGTATGTACGAGTACGGCGTGTTTGTCAACAAAAAACGTCACAAAACATCACGCATTTTATTTTTGGCAAGAAAACAGCGTTTATATAGTGACACAGTTCCTTTAAGTGCAGTACACTCAATCTTGCAACTATTGTGTGTGTGTGTGTGTGTGTTTATATAATGACACAGTTCCTTTAAGTGCGGTACACTCAATCTTGCAACTATTGTATGTGTATGTGTGTGTGTGTGTGTGTGTGTGTGTGTGTGTGTGTGTGTGTGTGTGTGTGTAGCACATACATACACACAGCCCCAGTGTCTCCAGGCGGCCACTCACCACCAACCAGTATGGTGATGGGCCATAGCAACAGGAGCAGTATCACATTACACACCACTAGTAAACACCATTGATGCAATATGTACACTCTACACAGTACTTGGTATGTGGGGCAATCGTATAATGTAGCAATAAATTAATATAGATTGCCAAAGAGTAAAAGAGAACTTGACATTACCAGGAGTTTAATAACTAGGGGTAGCCTCTGGTAGTACATCTATGCATGTTGAATGATGGGTGTATACAGTACATTGTCGAGTGATAGTACACAAACCACAATGCAATCACACATACTGTACACGTATGACCAATATGTAACTCCACATGTATTGAGCTTCAAGAACATGCTCTCTCTTTAGGCTTATGGACGCAATGTACATACAAACAAATTTGGTATGTGGGGCAATCATATAATGTAGCGAACACTAGTTTTACATCGAAGGCCACATGAAGCACCACCAGAGTATTCATATACAAGCTGTTGTGATTCTCACTGAACACATGTGTTTATAATCTTCGTCTTTCTAGAAAACTCATTACCATGCAAGTCTACATAATAACCAGTCTAGTCAGATGATGTCACGACATGTGAGTGACTCTGAGGAAGCTATTAGGCAGCAGTGTCGACTGACGTCTAATTACTGCACACAAACACACAAACAACTTCACTTTCATCAGCAATGACCCACCAAAGACATGCATACATACTGTACACATATCAATACCAATAACACTATATATAAATTTTACAGTACTACATACTAAATATAATAATTATGTCTGATCAGTATAAAGCAAGGTTAATTGACCATTAGGTCCTTTCAATATAGACTCTGAAAGGGTTAAAATAAGTTCTTGAGAGAAAGAGAGAGAGCACCACAATATGGTCAACATGTTGAACACAGTTCAAATCATACTCCAGGAAACAATCCAGCAAGTCTGTTAATAGGGTTAATTGATGGAGAAATGGGAGCTGCCACAACAACAACCAGAACATCAACAACCCAACTGACTACATCACACAGAGGAAGTACAATGTGTAGACTATACCATACATGTACACACACTCACAAGGTTGAGAAGACACACTAGCAGGAAATGCTAACTACCCTGGTTCAGGTTTCTCTATGGGATTTCAACTGCTTCTCTGGTTCTTGGAAGGAAAACAAGGGGGGGAGTCTTTGTGTGTGTGTGAACTTGCACTCTTGAGAAATTGATATATACACACATATTGTGGGAAAGGTGGCTGACTTCAGCTGTTGAGTAACAATAAATACTTATTGTGGTAATACCCCTAGAGTTTGAGAGGCAAGCTTTTGTGGAGAGAGCTGAACTGTTTAGCAAGCTTTTTTTTCCATTTCTAAGGACCAAGCAGCTCTGCCTAAAACAATGCAATAATGATTCCAATTGCTGGGAATCCACAAAACCATCAAATTTATGCTTCTTGAAAATTTCCACTATTACATCTGGCTTTGTTTGTGCAAAGATACAATAAGAAGAACACAAATAGTTGCCAAAGAGTCTGCAAAAATAAAAGATTTGTGACAACGGACATATTTGTGAATCAGTAAATTGCCAGAGCACTATAGTTACAGTGCCAGTCAGTGCCGATCTATATGTACCATCATAATTTATGTATGCATGTACTACAGCATTCAGGCTCTGTTACAATAGGTAGCCCATAATCAGGTTCAAAGTTGAATCGATCTATAGATTGAGCTACAAAAAGTATTATTGTGCACAGAAAGAACATCCCATACAAACTCATTGGTAACCAGGTAACAAGCATATCATATGACAGCAATTAATTACAACCTATACATACATACAAACAGCACGATAGCGAAGTGTACAACAGCACAAGTGAACCAGCGTCGGATATCTTCACCGAGTTTTAACTTTCACATACACCTGTTGTGCAGCAGACACAAACACACATACACACACACACACATACACACACACACACATACACACACACACACATATACTATACATTACATATACGTTTACTTGTAAGGCACTAAATACATACAACTTCTATACTTTGCACATACGACTTTTATACTTATACACAGTACAATAAACTGTGCGACTTCTATATATATTTTTACACGGTGTATATAAATCTTATGTACGTGCATGCAATAGCCTAGCAACGATATGAGTGGTTCCTAGCAACTGTTGGGGGGTATTATTTTCAGTGAATTCATAGAGCGGACCAACACATGTGAATTGATATGGATAGGTCATTCAATTAGCAGCTACTTATAAGAGTACACAGGTCAATTATCACTAATTGCAATCAATTTTGAGTAGACACTAGGTATCACGTACACACTTACGTACGTGTACTCACATACACACACTCGCATATACACACACTCACACTCACACACACACACACACACACACACACACACAAAATCTTCAACTCCTGTAGTAAACACTTCAGTGCTACTCTACATGTGAACAAACAATAACATTTATTTCAATGACCTCCTAGTCTGGAGGGCTTGAATTTTTGGGAAGAAACTCCAGAGACATCCTAGAGCTGCCTAACTATTACCACGGTTTAGTAACAACATTATGATGCAATGCCAGCCCAAGACCATCCATCAGTGAGCAAGAGTTAAGGCTCAAAAAGGTTTTATACCGTAAATGTGGAAATATTGACGGTACATTAAATTTGGGGGTTTGACCATTGGCACAAAAACCGCCAAATTAAATGCGTGTAAACTGTTTTTCGCTCTACTTGCAATACATTGCGCAAGGGAGGAAAGCACCAAATTTAAAACCGCCAATATTTTTGTGGGAAGTGGTCTGAGCAAAATTGCCAAATTAAATGCCCGCCAATATTTCCAGGTTTACGATATGTCAGTAACCAACACAGGATAGCCTACAAACCAAAGACATGACCAAATACAAACATCTGAACCACATACAAACAAGCTAGGGAGATAACTGCTTAGCAACCAGAGCTTTTTTCTATAAGGACAAAATATTGCTATGGCTCATCCCTCATCTCTAAGACAAATAATGAAAGGAGAAGTAGCGTATCCATCAAACAATTAATTTCTCGAACAACGCAATCTAAAAACTCTGTGTTTTTGTAAATGCTAGCAATCGCAAAGTTGAGGACTGCAAGCTGCATGCATACACTTAATTAATGTGAACAAACACACACACACATACAATGTAGTAACATACATGACTAGGTCGCTCGAGTCGGCCCGGTGAATCGAATATCTTTTCAGCAGAAACAGTTTTAATCTCTGGCTTAACGATCAGGGGTAACCCCACAGGTGGTATTGATGAAGGTGGCGGGGGGTCAAGAAGTGGAATTTTAGGCGGCCCCTGTCGAGGGGGTCCTACGTCAATTCTCCCCTGTCTGTCTTCAAAGGCTTGTGATCTTGAATGATGAATTGGAGGATTCTGATCATGAAAATTAGCACGACCCCTATCATTATAATCTCCCTCATAACGATGTGGACCCCTGTTGTTAAAATCTCGATCGCGAGGTGATTGTTCGAAATGATTTTGCCGGTCGTACCTTTCAGGGGGTGGTGGTGAGCGTCTGGGAGGCCCATAACGATCAGGGTTATCCCCATAATGATGATGATGGGGAGGAGGGGGTATTGGATCACCAGGACCATCTGTAGCAGAGAGGGGAAAAAGGAGGGAAATGAAAAAACAAAAAATTCATGTTGTTTTGGAATGAAATTACAGTCAGACATAATTATCATAATAGGTATAAATATAGAGGGAGTACTATTACCACTAGAAAGATGATAACCAATTTCCATTTCATAAATGCATAACAATGGTTGAATTTATGTTGTGTGGTTATCCGCAATAATGATACACAGTATTTTATTACACAAACACATACATATGTACACACATAGCCTCATACCCAGACCTTCCCTACAAAATATGCGCAAGGTGAAAAGAGGCTAAACTTCACAACACACACACACACACACACAATCACTGTACAGTTCATTGCAACATCTGTATGATTGAGTCTACTGTGCATTCAGTGATTATGCATAATACTGAGCAGTCTTCATAGTAAGTACGTATCACAACAAAAGAGTGAATTAAACTCAAAAGATAGTTTTAACTCATCGACATAATAGTTGTGGTTGATTTGCTATCTAGAGTAACAGCATGCAGGTGAAGGAAAGTGAAAACTGTGTTCAAAAAACAATCACTAATTTGACAGCTAGAAACGTTTTTGTTCCCACAGAAGAAAAAACTGGACATTCTTTTCTCAATAATGTCACAGAAAGCAGGAAAAAAAAAACACTCCAGATGTTCAAAAGTCAACCATGCCATACACTAGCATAGAAATAGCAATAATAGATTCAAGTGGCATATGTTTGCACGCCATAATATTATGCGTTTCAAAGCAAGATTATTCAATATCACATTGGCTTCGTGATGAAAACACGTCAGGTATAATTTCCTTGAGAAAATAAACTTTGAAACTGAGTGGGCTTTCATAAATGCACATGGAAATACCACGCAATGACTGCATGGACAGATGGAGCATATTCTTCTGCAACAATATAATATTGTGATACACACAACAACTAGTAGTCATAAAATTTTATGTGCAAAAATTGNGGAAGAAACTCCAGAGACATCCTAGAGCTGCCTAACTATTACCACGGTTTAGTAACAACATTATGATGCAATGCCAGCCCAAGACCATCCATCAGTGAGCAAGAGTTAAGGCTCAAAAAGGTTTTATACCGTAAATGTGGAAATATTGACGGTACATTAAATTTGGGGGTTTGACCATTGGCACAAAAACCGCCAAATTAAATGCGTGTAAACTGTTTTTCGCTCTACTTGCAATACATTGCGCAAGGGAGGAAAGCACCAAATTTAAAACCGCCAATATTTTTGTGGGAAGTGGTCTGAGCAAAATTGCCAAATTAAATGCCCGCCAATATTTCCAGGTTTACGATATGTCAGTAACCAACACAGGATAGCCTACAAACCAAAGACATGACCAAATACAAACATCTGAACCACATACAAACAAGCTAGGGAGATAACTGCTTAGCAACCAGAGCTTTTTTCTATAAGGACAAAATATTGCTATGGCTCATCCCTCATCTCTAAGACAAATAATGAAAGGAGAAGTAGCGTATCCATCAAACAATTAATTTCTCGAACAACGCAATCTAAAAACTCTGTGTTTTTGTAAATGCTAGCAATCGCAAAGTTGAGGACTGCAAGCTGCATGCATACACTTAATTAATGTGAACAAACACACACACACATACAATGTAGTAACATACATGACTAGGTCGCTCGAGTCGGCCCGGTGAATCGAATATCTTTTCAGCAGAAACAGTTTTAATCTCTGGCTTAACGATCAGGGGTAACCCCACAGGTGGTATTGATGAAGGTGGCGGGGGGTCAAGAAGTGGAATTTTAGGCGGCCCCTGTCGAGGGGGTCCTACGTCAATTCTCCCCTGTCTGTCTTCAAAGGCTTGTGATCTTGAATGATGAATTGGAGGATTCTGATCATGAAAATTAGCACGACCCCTATCATTATAATCTCCCTCATAACGATGTGGACCCCTGTTGTTAAAATCTCGATCGCGAGGTGATTGTTCGAAATGATTTTGCCGGTCGTACCTTTCAGGGGGTGGTGGTGAGCGTCTGGGAGGCCCATAACGATCAGGGTTATCCCCATAATGATGATGATGGGGAGGAGGGGGTATTGGATCACCAGGACCATCTGTAGCAGAGAGGGGAAAAAGGAGGGAAATGAAAAAACAAAAAATTCATGTTGTTTTGGAATGAAATTACAGTCAGACATAATTATCATAATAGGTATAAATATAGAGGGAGTACTATTACCACTAGAAAGATGATAACCAATTTCCATTTCATAAATGCATAACAATGGTTGAATTTATGTTGTGTGGTTATCCGCAATAATGATACACAGTATTTTATTACACAAACACATACATATGTACACACATAGCCTCATACCCAGACCTTCCCTACAAAATATGCGCAAGGTGAAAAGAGGCTAAACTTCACAACACACACACACACACACACAATCACTGTACAGTTCATTGCAACATCTGTATGATTGAGTCTACTGTGCATTCAGTGATTATGCATAATACTGAGCAGTCTTCATAGTAAGTACGTATCACAACAAAAGAGTGAATTAAACTCAAAAGATAGTTTTAACTCATCGACATAATAGTTGTGGTTGATTTGCTATCTAGAGTAACAGCATGCAGGTGAAGGAAAGTGAAAACTGTGTTCAAAAAACAATCACTAATTTGACAGCTAGAAACGTTTTTGTTCCCACAGAAGAAAAAACTGGACATTCTTTTCTCAATAATGTCACAGAAAGCAGGAAAAAAAAAACACTCCAGATGTTCAAAAGTCAACCATGCCATACACTAGCATAGAAATAGCAATAATAGATTCAAGTGGCATATGTTTGCACGCCATAATATTATGCGTTTCAAAGCAAGATTATTCAATATCACATTGGCTTCGTGATGAAAACACGTCAGGTATAATTTCCTTGAGAAAATAAACTTTGAAACTGAGTGGGCTTTCATAAATGCACATGGAAATACCACGCAATGACTGCATGGACAGATGGAGCATATTCTTCTGCAACAATATAATATTGTGATACACACAACAACTAGTAGTCATAAAATTTTATGTGCAAAAATTGATAGTACTATTAATTCATTGCATGGAAAATAGCTGGCTTTAAACACTTCCAGTTGTGTTATGCTAAAGTCACTTGCAAGTGCTTCAAATAGACATCTGCACCCACCCATTCACCTATCTTCTCTAGTTGCTAGGTAGTAATAAACACACACACACACACACACACACACACACACACACACACACACTAACAAGTGTGCAAACAAAGAATAAAAACCACACACACATCTTAATACCACAGCTCAAAACAATCACCTGAAGCAAAAAATAAAATCACTAACCATGATCTCAGTCTTTCTACATAGCAACAAAAAATTCCACAGCTACCTGTATGGTCCAAGCAAGGTGTCGTGGGGTAACTGGAGAATGTTTCTAAACATCAGATTAAGACCAATAGAAAATACAATCGTGAGGAATTTTGAATGAAGTGTTAAAACGAGAGCAGTATCAGCTAGTGCTTGCCAGCAACAAGCTGACAGTGTACACACATGCACACACACACACACACATTACAGTTGCATGACCTTTAAGAAGGGGGCACTTGATGCGTGGTCGAGTGCCACACACTAAGGGCATGCAACCATTTTGTTCGCCATTTACTCCCTGTGACCCCTAAGCTACTCTATTGTCACCTCCACCCAGCCAGTAATCGGCAATCAGCCTACAAAACTTTGGTTGCTAGGCAATGGCAAACACACAGTGTAACAGTTTGAGAACTGATCTAGTAGCATTACGCATCCAATTCTTGGTAGTAGCTGTTACAGTAAACCAATAGAATTTTTTTGTAGTTAAAGGCGTTGATTAAGGCTAGTCATATCACAATACATCCTTACAAATCACCATTAATCCCAATTAATGACTAATTTCCAATATTGCAAAACCTCACTGGAGATACAGTGACTGACTGAGGAGGGGTGGACCAATACAGACACACCACTGCCCCTGTGGCTCCAGTCAACATGTGTGCATACTGTACATACACATGTGAGCAATTAATTAGTCTTGTCAATTACACTGACGAGACATGACGGATACGGGAGCAAATTAGTGTTAGCTCAGATCAAAACAATGGGCAGTTAATAGGAGGACTGTTTCAGACTTGATACTATACAGCACAGCGAAAAAAAATTTTTTCAGCGCTAACTCAGATCAAAACCTAAAGCATTTGATTCATCAATTGGAGAGATTTTACTATTATAGCACAGCAAAAAAATTTTTTTTCCCCTACAAAGCTGTAACTCAGATCAAAACATCAAGCAGTAGATTGATTGGAGAGATTTAATAGTAGCACAGCAGCAAACAAATTTTTTATACAAAACAATTAGCTTTAGCTGACACAGACAGATTTCTGTACATCTTGTCCACAATACATTGTAAACCACCGTCATTTGCAATATACGCGTGTGCACTAATTACAGTAAACAAATCATCATAAAAATAGTGAGCAGTTAATTGAAGTGATCAAATAGCACAGGAAAAAAATACAAAAAAACAATAATATTTCCTACAACACTTTTAGCTCTAGCGGACATACATAGACAGATTTCTGGACATTTTGCACACGATACATTCACAATGTGCACCAATTACAGCAATTAAGCCCATAGTGATACGCCCACTGGGGACTACTCACTTGTTAAATTAAACATGATTAGAGCAGTTATCAAAATAAACAATTATAATTAATCACTTGGTAATTGCACCAATCAGAGTCCCAGGCATCGTCCGATAGAGGGCACATTCACACTAATAAATCTTTTTGAAAACTTTTTCTGTAACTATGACAATTTTTGTTGCTTTTTCCCCAAATAGTGAAATCACTAACATTATGTAAGAACTGCAGCATTGCCAGCAAAATTTCAAAAACTTTGGCGAACTAAGCAAGTACTCTCTGTTATCAATCTAAAGTCACCATTCACAAACTGACAGCAGGCCAAATGCACACATGTATGTGTGTGCATGCAATAGAGCATCCAGATCACGTACTGTAACTCAGAGAAATTTGTAAGCTTAACATATTATTATTAGGTGCAAATTATCTTCCCTGCCATGACACCCTTAGTGCACATGTGCATACAGTACACTGTAACAGTTGACATTGTGTATACAGCATTGTATGTATGTATGTACTGCTCCATGGGGTGGTTGGCAAGAGGAGATGTGGCCGCTAACCAGACAAAGGGCTGTATACACCACACCCCATTGTCTGCAGTAGAATGGAGCTTTTGCACTTCAAATTAGATCAGTGTGCCACCCTTTAAACAAACCAGGCACGTAGAATCATTGGCAAGGTTATGCAAATGCACACAATGGCTTATAAAAGCATGAAACCATGAATTGGGTATTACCACTGTATTTCCAAGGGAAGAATCAATGCATTGCATTATCATGCACTGTATAGGATTATACCACAAACTCTTTGTCTTCACTTGTATAATAATTATGTAGTCTGATTAATCCGTAGTAGGCACCTCGTGGACTAGTCTATCTCGAGGTAGACATTTTTTTCTACACCAGACACACAAGCTAGGAGTAGAAAAAAGGGTCTAGCTAAGAACACTCGCAGACAGGGAGGACTGTCTAACTTCTCCCAGTGAATGTGTGAATATACAACTAAAGCAAAATCTGAGTCTGGCACACACACAAAGTCATGAGAATGATGTAACAGTCAAGAGTACTGTAGGCTAGAGAAGATACATGTGTACGTGTAATGTCACTCCTTATTTTCAACAACCAATAACTAGTCAAGTGTCAGGTGACAAGTACATACCGTATAGCTAGAAATTTTCGAGGAGTATAAATTTCGCTGTTTTTGCGGATCGCCGCTGATCCGCGAAAATTTTACCCGCAAAATTTTCGGGATTGCATTGCAATATATGGGTGGGGCTGCTCGATCCTCGAAAATTAAATTGCGAAAAGTTTGGCGATCGCCTTTCCGCGAAAATTTTATTCCTCGAAAATTTCTAGCTATACGGTAAACATAATGACACACACACAAACACACACCAGACATACACACGCATGAACAAGCACACACACATGCAAACAAAACACACACACACACACACACACACACACACACACACACAAACAAACAAACCTCTTCGTCTATCAGAGCTCCAGTGTCTCTCTTCTCTTCTCTCAATCAACCCCTCAGGGCCCCCTGGTGGGGGATGCACAGGGGGAGGGGGGTGCCTATCATAATACATCTCTTCCCTGGGGGGAGGATGGTGGGGGCCATGATCCAGAGGGGGCCGAAGAGAAAAGTCTTGTGAACCCCTGGGTGGAAATCTCTCATCTGAGTGAATACGTACATATCATAATGTATAGGTGTGCATAGTCGATCGAGCTTGACCCTTTTCTCTACCCCTGATCTACAAGAGACGGGGGTAGAAAAGAAGGTCTACCTCATACCACGTACTTTAGGCCTGGAAATCGGAATTATTCTCTTTCCACATACACTATATACGGCTTAGCAGATATTTAAACACGGAGACTATGAGAGACTGGTTATATACGTAGCTTTGGAGTATATGCAATAAATGCCTATTGACTATACTAGTGGATAGATAACGACCTTTTAAATCTTTATCTACATGCATGTATAAGAAAAAGGCTACGTTGAACTACACATTGTGTAAGTTTCAGAGCTTTCTAGCTTTTGTTTAGCGTCATTTCGAATGGAAGAAGAACTTTGTGCCTATAACGCTTCAAGTCAGTTGGGAAGGAAGTACATAATTAAGTTAGGAGAACAAAATAATCTATTGTGGTTTCCCACTAGCACTCACTACAAATGTTCTGAGAAGTTTCTTTGAGTTTTTTGTTAGATGCAGTTAGCCTCGTTTCCAGGCTCTTCCCTCGATATTCGAGAGGGTGGAGCCTGGGAACGAAGCTAAGATGCAGTATGATAGTAATTAATCCCTCTGAGAGAACCTTTGAGCAAGTTTAAAGGCTTGTAGCTTTAATTGACATTTGTATGATGACCAGTATTGAGTCAAAGAGACATTTACATGTAGCTCATTCCTACATGCACCAACTAGGAGTCCAAAACCCACCTCCTGGCATGAACATACATTGTATGATCTAGAGGGAATGGAGTTTAGGAGACTTATGCCCCACCGGTAATCTGGTTAGGCTCTCTCGTCAATGCATACAGTATGTAGACCCATACAAATTCATTTTCCTGTGTACATTTAGTAATAACTTGGAGGTCTCTCAAATTTTGTATGCTAGACCTAACATGGAACATAGATGGTGTATGATGTGATCGTACCAATATCTGGATGTGGGTGTAGCATCCCTCTTGGTGGTCCAGAAGGAGGAGGACTATAACGAGATGTAAATTGAGGGGCTCTGGGAGGATAGGGGGCATGAGGAGCAGAAGTAGTGAATGAAGGTGAATTCTGTAAGAAAAAAGAGGGACATGATTAAATCTTGATCACAACAATATCCATCTTGCAACAGTCTCTCTTACATTGCGATTTGATGATTGCATATCTTTACCATAATAATTAGTTCCTGATTGTGGGGGCTCATAATGGGAAGGGGTGTGCTCTGTTGGCCTCGGTCTGTAATCAGATTGGTCACCTCT
>CAXIPT010000152.1:0-29342 GCA_964030475.1 Tethya wilhelma
CTAGCGCTTTTATTTCAGCATCAGATAAGTCTATTGTTGTGGTAGAATTTGAGCCATGTTGCTGTTCATCGTCTCAGGCTGACTCTTTCTGCTTAAATCGTCGACTGTTACCCAACGGGAATCATGATAATAAAGTTTGAAGTGCTCCTTGTAAGCCTTTTCACTTAACTGCTTGTTACAGTGTCCACAAACTTTACGTGTTGCACTAGTACTGCTAGATGCCATGTTCAGTTTTCTTGCTTTATACACGTGCAATTTTACTAGCTCTCGTTTGATGTCCATTTATTCCCAAGTTTATTCCTAAAATTATGCTTGTGCTGGACTTCCCCTATTATTCTCGAAATTATGCTGGCATAATCGCCGCACCCCTAGTATGAACTCCATATACTCTTGTTTAACTTGAATTAATTCTTATATAGTGTAGTTGATAAGTGAAAAGCTGAATTCAGATAATTATAACTGCATGGATAAGAGAAAACAGAGTTATTCAGTGGCCGGCCTAGGATTTTGAACTGAAGGGGTGTTGAAATAAATGCGTGCGAAGCACGCGAAAATTTTTAGCTTAGCCCCACCCCTTTAGCGTGCGTGCAGCTAAAATTTTGCCAGAACAAGGCCTAAATCAAGTGAAAAAATGGCAAGTGTGTGCTCAGTGGCCACCACAGCTGCATGACTGTTACCTCCTTCCACTGTATGAATATCTTAATTTATATAGCCACTTTACTAAAACTATTTAGTAGACAAGCATTGTTGGGTTTGAAATACAGTTGCCAAGGAACAGTTTTAATTTCTATAAAAAGTTTCAGTTTCTTCTAGTTGCGTTGCAAACCTATCATAGTACCAAGTCTATATCTGTTGCTTATTCGTCTGCTGTGTGCTACACTCCAGCTGACAACCACAGTCGTTAGGCACAGAGGAGGTATGAAAGCATCAAAATTCCACCTGATTTTCAGTGAAATTCACATGATTTAATTGCATTCCATTGAGCGCATATGACTTTAGCGACTAGATATTGCAAGCTTTTTGAACATCTTTGCAGAGATCTGAGCTTTTCCAGCTTATGTATAGGCCAAAAAATCAGTTTGGCTAGCTGCCACTTAAGCGCTTCAGCAAGACTGCATCCCTCAGACCAAAAATTTCATCGCCATTTACCACAAAGAGAGTTGCTTGAATCAAGGGGGGCCCAGATTCTTTCTTAAAATTTTCTCGATCGTTTGGTACCAAATTTGCCCAGGGAAATCACGGGCAACCCTGAAAACTAGAGAGCGTACGCTAAAGTACTACTTGCCAACCGGATTCTCAAAGCTGAGTCAGCAAAATAGATGGATCACTTGACCCTTTCGTACCTCCTCTGCGTTAGGCCATGCAGCGGTCCACTCATAATACAAACATTAAAAACTCAGGGAGTATATTACGTAAATGCTTTCCACAAGCTATATCTCACTGCAAACTTCCAATATTTTCACAAATCTTTCAGGGCAAGTGAGAGCTAGGTTTATCCAGCGTTTGAATAGAGCACTGTTTCTCTTTCTGAAAAATCAAGTCTGACTTTCAGCAGACGCTCCTACGTGGATCTACACTGCCGTTTTCAGCGGCCATTCCAAACGGGAGCGCTGAAGTTAGCAGGTCAACAAAAAGTGGGAACAATTTGTTTTTCCTACTGCTGTGATAACAATTTTGGTATCAACCTGTAGTGCTAGGATAGAGCCTCAAGTAGCGATATCAGTTAAACTTTGAATAAAGGACTGGTGTAAAACATTCAATGATTAGGATAAATTTTGCCGCAAATTTGAAGTCAATAATATTATAGCTACTTACTGCCTCAAGATATAATTTTTTGAAGAAACTGTGCTCAAGATATCATGAGCAAGTACTTACCATACAAATAGTACAGGAACAATAGATCTGTTGTGACCACAAGCACCATGCAGTTGATACATGGCAAAAAGGCTCACCAACTCGAACTATATATACATTTATCATCAACTGACACTATAATAAAGCATGGTTATACGATAGCGGACACTAAAGCTTTTTACATACTTCAACAATGCACTCATGTAGTGCGATTTAGGATAGTCTTTTCGTTGTTGATGAATCTGTAGGTACTCCAAATCAGACCTTGAAACACCCTATGTGCATGTCAAATTTCACTCTCTGAATATGGGTTTGCCTGTCAAATTGCAAATGGATCCATTCTTCCAATGGTACGGAGAGTGTATCATTGGGAAACTTATCCTTTAACCTTTGAGTGATATAAGCTCCTGAACATCCCCGTGATGACTTTCACGACGGCAAGAGTTGACTCATCAAAATACTTAATTCTGTAATTCCTCCCAAAAAACATTGGGATAGTTGGGACAGCCATTCCCTGGTCGAAGATATAGAACTATATATCAAAGTCATCCAAATGCATTACAGCTTCAATAACACGCTCAACAATTTGTGCTTCTAAAGCACACCCAGCAGCAGAAGAATCCTGTAAAAGATGTCAGTACATATGTCAAAGGACCATCTTAGATACATTTACTACTAGATGGCTATACTTAGTTGACCAACTTGATTATACATATGTTTCTCGGTCGCAACTTTTGTCGACAGCAATCTTTTCATTCCTCTCGTGCAATGCGTCGAGATTTCCTCCAGCCTAACCTGAATTACGTAAAATAGTACGTCACCCATGTGACTACTTATACCAGGCTCTCTCCTTCCTTATTTTTGAAGAAAATATTCACAAAGGAGGAGCCTAGTTTTATATAGCTTGTGACTATATTGAACCAAAGAACCATGCATATGGTCATGAAAATATGTATATATAATATTATATCTACTTAATTTCCTCCAGGCACATGTTTTCATTTTCATTCATTCCTTGATGTTTTTCATGCACACTGACTTCTAAGTCTGAATTATTTCGGATAATATTATTATACTAAAAACACTACAAAAAAAACTAAATTTCTTATCAAATATCTTACTAAAAACTTGAATGGAAACCTAAATTTTAAGAATCCTTAATTGTTTCCAATAAGAAAACTTTGAATTTCACTTGTGTTTCATGTGTTTAGGGGAAACTTAACATTTCCAATGTATTTATTTGGATTTCAAATTACAGGAATTATAGAGTTTCTTATTCATGTGAAACTTACAATGAAATTTCAAATTTCATATTATGTTTTCACAACAAAGACACACAAGGTATCATTATATCTGAAACTAAACAGAAAATTCTAAATTTACTCACAAAGAAACATAAGAATCCACAAATAAATTAATCATAAATTGAAACAGGGAACTGTAACTAAAACCTTTTCCTCTGTATCAGGTAAAACATATTCAGCATTTAAAACAATACAAGATATATTTTTTACAGGTAATAGAAAATTATTACAATCAGTTTCAAAAACAGAATGACACCATACTTGTAATGGAGCTCCAAATCGTCGTCTTTGAGGGTGACAGCAATACCAGTCAACAACAGCAAATATGTGGGACACAAATGGAGTTTCAGTATTGGTTTCTAGTTGATCATTTTGTGAAAATGAATGAACGGCAAAATGCTGTATCTTGGCAATACGTAAGTTAGGATTAATAAATGATTAAATGTTGTTTCAGGATAAGAGTCATGAGATGTAGTAGCAAACTCAAACACAGGCTTTGCCAAAACAAGATCACCACAATGAATATGCTGAACATCAATTTGAATATAGAGCATTTTCTTGTACACATTACTAGGTACTTGTTGACATTCAGAAGAAGCAAAAAGAGATGGGTATACAGAACGTAATAAGTATTCAAAAGAATTGACAACTGGGTCTGAGAAAAAACACCAACTGTGTATTTGGACAAGGAATGTAACAAAAATTAGAAGTAGTAAGTTCATTACGAAGGTGATATTGGGTATCTAGGTGTTTGGAAGATGTAAAAGAAAAAGCATGTTGCCTAACTATATCTGAGAGAATCTTTGTTTCATTGTTACAGTCAGGACAATTGGAGAGAAGCTTATAGTGTGTGTTGTCATCAATAAATCTCTGCATAAGTTGAAGTTCTATGGAGCGATTATTATTTGGCTGATCTCCAAGAATCCCATTGAAGCGTTCGAATGGGAACAGCCAAAATGATGAAAAGGGCCCAAAATCTCTGATACATGAAGCGAGATGGCAATGGATATGCATATTAGGTCTCACAGCAGCATCACCATATATAGCCTGAAAGCTGCGACAAAATTTTAACAATAATGCATCAGCTAAGGAAATATCTGAGTGATTTATCTTAGATTGACAGAGAAGCCTTGATGCAAGAACAAAGGACTGCCAACATTTATATTGATCATCAGGTAGGAGGTCCTTTAAGCAATACAGGGAGTAAAAGTTTACCCATAACATCCATTGTTCAGCAGTAAAAGCATTTTTAGAATCTATACAATTAGGAAGGCGATGGAATGACATATGAGAAGGAACATGCAACTTAGATATGCGACTATTAATAATGGAAACATCTTTTTTGTTAAGAATGCCATGATCAATCCAGATGTCATAAAATATGTCCTTTGCTGTGCCCATATACAAGTTATGCATAGCAGGGCCGTAGCAAGCGGTCCGGCAGGTCCGGTTTTGGCCGGACCACTTTTTTGCTCGTGAAATATGGTAAAGGTCGTTTGTGCAATTATTCAGAGTTTGGCTGCAATGCAGTTGGCATCGATTCTGCATGATTTAAAGCGCCTGTGTGCTGCATATAGCTGTAACTAGGTCATATAAAGTAGTTATCTAGACAAATTATAGACTTAACTACTTATTCAGTGAGTAAATTTAGTGTGTGATGCATGCGGCACGCATAGTTCAAGCCATACGTAACAATTAATATCCGGTCACGCCCACACCACACCTACTTTGAGCCCACCCACATCCTGTGCCTGACCACTCTGAAGCAGCTTGCTACGGGCCTGCATAGGGTCTATAGCGAGCATCCTAATGGGGTCAAAGTATGGCAGTTGAAGTAAGCATGAGTACCTACATCCTAATTCACTCTCCTTTTGGCACCGGGCTGTTTTCGTGCGACATTCTAATATCTTTTTAATATCATCTCTATGTCTTGCATTAGTGCGGTAGGTCCAGGAGCTGCGATCAAAGCTAGAATAATTGTTTTATCCGAAAGTTCCTGTAAAAAAGGATTTGTAACAGCGTGAACATCCATAATTAGCTCCTACAGACAAGAAACCACAGACTTGACGGGCTGCTGGAAGGTCACAGCTAACACATACCAATGCACATCTTATTAGCTGACACGAATTATCTGGTAAATTAAATGACACTCCTTCCCATAAAGACAAAAGTTCACATATCAACGGTTTCAAATATGAGTTTACATTCAGATGTGGTTTTTTAGGCCCTGGTATTAACCCAATAAGAATGATATTTTCCCTCTTGTAACTAATTTCACGAGGTAAATTCAGGAAAGCAAGAAATATGACACCCACAGAGTATGAACGATGTTTGTATGGTTGGAACCAATCAATATTCAGAATTAGACCAATAGATAATGGTAAAGTGAAAAATAGACTACCATCATCTGTTGTTAAACTTTTCCATACTGAACCATCAAAAACGTCACTCAAAATTTAGGGGTCAGCTGATACACATTCACGCCATTTTTCACACAACTTCCAAAATTCTGGTTGTTTAAAATACCACTGTAATGCATTTATCAGGCTGATATAGGGATACACCTTGAATGGGTAGTATGTTTTCCTGCCAGAGCATGTTATTACTGTTTTCAACAAGGGTGCCTTTGACTTGCAATTTGTACATGAATTGACAAGTGTTCTTGTTCCACATTTCCTCAAACACTCACAATGTTCATATAATGCATGACAATGAGAACAACTACTTTTCGATAAATTATTGGCATGGCAAGAAACTGCTTCAGGTATTCACGTCTTAAGTATATGCTGGATGGAAATCTTTTTGCGACAGCAGCAATCTTGGACGAAAATGCTCCCATAAATGTAAATATCACACTCAGAAATTTCAATAACCACTGAATTGCAGCCAATGGAATTCTATGGAGAGTTTGAAATACACAAGTGAAAAGAACAACCCACCACAAGAGTGCGAACTGTTCATGATCCAATTCAGGCTCATCTTGGGTGTTACCACACAGGTCGTCAGGCTCATTCATGTCATTCTGATCTCCTTTATCTTTCTGACGTCCATCCATATCTTGCTCACATACATCCATTTCTATTTCAGTAGGAAAATCTTCATTAAGTTCAGTATCACTTTCTGCCCAGAACTCCAACAAATCTTGATCTACAGTAAAAAATGTATGTCAAATTTACATAGCCTACTGTAACTACCATAACAAAACAACTGAAACGTGGCATACCTTGATCATCATTATCACTAAAACTATCCATTTCACTTTCAGACACTCTCCAAGGTTCGTGATAAGCCGCTGAATCAGAATCTAGCGCTTCTATTTCAGCATCAGATAAGTCTATTGGTGTGGTAGAATTTGAGCCATGTTGCTGTTCATCGTCAAGTTCAACCTCAGGCTGACTCTTTCTGCTTAAATCGTCGACTGTTACCCAACGGGAATCATGATAATAAAGTTTGAAGTGCTCCTTGTAAGCCTTTTCACTTAACTGCTTGTTACAGTGTCCACAAACTTTACGTGTTGCCTGCTGCATCTTGATCTTGTCGAGTTGCTGCTCTGTGACTGAAGTCGAAATGCGCATGCGCATAGTTTCATGTGACAGTCACATGGATAAGAAAAGCGCGCCAAGTTCCAAGGTAGAAGGAGATCAGAAGCTTTTAGACATGAATTCTGCTCAAACGCAGCTTCCTACTGACCCTGATGAGTTCTATTATTAAGGGGAAGAAAAAATTGTCATTCCTGGTACTCCAGTAAAGCGTTCTAGTGCACGGGACCTGTTTTCCAGCCTGGATATGCTAAAGCCTTCTCAAAGACGACTAAACGATGGAAACGGCGATGATCTAGAAGTGCCTGCCTGGTATGGTGATGAGCTTGGTATTTTTAATGACACCCCCCCAAACAGCAAAAGGAAGAAAGGTCATCATGGGCTGCAAACTGAAAGTTCAAGACCCCCTCTCCTCTGGCTCAAGAAATGGAACCCCCCTCTCCTCTGGCTCAAGCAATGGGACCCCCCACTCATCTGGCCTAAGAAATGGAACCCTCCTTTCCTCTGGCTCAAGAAATGAGACCTCTACCTCCTCTGGCTCAAGAAGTGGGACCCCCCTCTCTTCTGGCTCGAGAAATGGGAACCTGCAACTTTCAAGTCGTAGTAACAGATCTGCCCATGATGAATTTCTTCAAGGAAATGGTGAGAAGTGTTACATCATGTGAAGTTTATTTATATTTGTTATTTACATAATTATAGATGTTTTTAAAAGTATATTACGGGAGCTGCAAAACACTAATGAAAGTCTTACGAACAAGCTTTCTCAGCTTGAGGAGAAAATAGAGAAACTACAAGATGATTCTGAGGAAGCAAGACCAAAAAGGAAGACAAAAGAAAGTCCATCACCTGAATTAAGGGTAAATTGAGTATGATTAGATAGTAATTAATGTACTGTGTAATTTCTAGGATCAGGTTAGGAAAGTGTACCATGTGTTATGTGAGGAAGATGAAAACTTTGGTTGGGATTTAAGGTATCACAATTATAAATGCATGCTACGGATGTGCAATTCACATTTATCATGGACTTGTAGTGTTGGAATCACTCATCAGAGTAACAAGGGCATACTTCACAAGCTTATTTTGGAAGTTAAGGGGCTACTACAATCAGAAGTATCATCTTCGCTTATTAAAGGTTTGTGTTTGTTATGATTTGCCACTGGTTCATATATTACGCAACTTATAATAATGTGCTGCTAAAACATACTTTCAAAGCATGTCTGGTGTTGAGCGACTGAAGCAAAGTGGAAAGTATAAGAAGAAGTGTGTCATGCAAAGAAGACGCAATAGGATCAGACGGGTAAGTGACTTGTAATCAATATTTTTGTGTATTTTGTAATCTCTCTCTCTCTCTCTCTCTCTCTCTCTCTCTCTCTCTCTGTGTGTGTGTGTGTATACACAGAAACTTTTGGCTAGACAGACTGCACTCGCAAAAACTCGAGCAATTTCCCAGGAACAAAAAGACATGTGGACTCCTGTTCTTGTACCCGAAATGATCACCAGTGAAGACAGTGACAGTGATCAAGAAGATGAATCTGGCTTTCTGATTCGACCATTGCCATGGAGATCAGACAAGGTGAACAACTTATTTTCTGCCTTAGATAAAAAAATAGAGAAAAACCAGACTAAAAGGAGCAAGCGAATGTCATTCCAAAGGGAGGAGGGCATGGCTTCTGACAGGAGTAAGCCCTCACTCTCTTCTATTCCAGTTTGGGCATTTAAGTGACAGTTCTTGACTCAACTTAAATTTATAATCCTCATCATGACTAACTGTTTGATTTCTTTCTTTTGGTTTATAATCCCAAGACAATATTATGACATTGTTTATTTGATTTGATTGCATTTATCATTTGCTTCATGACATTGTTTATTGTGTATCTGATTTCCTATTTATGATCCCATTTATCATTAATTGAAGTATTCTGATTTCTGAGTTTCTGGAAAATTAATAAAGGAAACATTGTGGAGCTGATTAAAATCCTTTCCTGGAAATATAAGTTTAATTATTGGTTCCATCCATTGAATCATGAAGAATCTTTATAGATTTTCAAGGTGTGGATATTTGCCGTGCCTTATATGTTTACATTGCTATGGAAATCTATAGATTTCTGATTTTTGGAAACACAGTAAACTTATAGTGAAATTTAATGTTTCATTCACATTTCATTTAGAAATCTTCATGGGAAATTCATTATTTTTTGTAGTGTCGTATGTGTACTGGTGCTGGTAAAAGTTTATGCATGTTTTTGCCACCTCTTGCTGTTTCTGACACATCTAGGGAGTGATAATTAGTCCTTTGAATTGTCTCATGGACGAACAGGTATGTTATTATATGCCTCTACCTTTGCTGTACATAAAGCATTCAGTGATATTGATAGAAGTTAAGTGTAAATACATTCATGTATGTGTATTAAGGTTATAAAGCTAGTTAAGATTTGGGTACGTGCTATCCGAGCAACACCCAAAGATGTTAATTTGGATGTAGTCGAAAGTGGGACCTATAGATTTGGTAGATCCTCTATTGTTAGTTTATATTTGTTCCGTAATGGTGTTCAGTGTTTATGTCTCCTGAAACAGCTGTTTCAAAGCCATGGAGAGAAATCTTCGGCCGGGCTCATTTCCAATCAAGGCTTATGCTTGTCATTGTATTACAGAGTGGTAAGTGTTTATCAAGATGTACATGCACACATGCATGCATGCATGGGTTATGCTGCCTATGTACATTTGTAATAGGGGAACTGATTTTCGGAGAGCATTTAGGAGAATTGGTGGTGTCCGTGCGTTAACTAGGTCCCCATTCATGAGCCTTACTGCTTCAGCTCTACTTTCAGTAGAGGCTGATATCATGTCATCTCTTGCCCTTACAAACCCCATGCATATTCGTTTGCCACTTAACAGAGCTAATATTCATTTATCGAAGTCGTCCATGGAAGTAAGTGTATTTTGTATGATTAGCTATAGCATAATTTACTATTATCTACTTATAATCTAACAGTGAGATTTATCTGGAATTTCTGCTCAGCTAAGAAGCTGTAGTAATCCAGAAAAATTCCCTAAAACTGTTATTTTTTGTAGAAAAAGGAAACAGTTTACCATCATCTCAAACAAAGTTATCATCATCAGTTACAATGTATCATGCAAGTATCAGTAATGAAACAGAAGTTGTGTATTAGGGGTTTGTTACAGGAAATCTGTGTGGTCTGGTGTCTACCATTGCATTTGGGATGGTAATAATTAATATTTTTCCTCAACTGTATAGCTTGGATTTTTGTTTCAATTTTAGGGTGT
Organism: Tethya wilhelma; assembly: GCA_964030475.1. Taxonomy (NCBI): domain Eukaryota; kingdom Metazoa; phylum Porifera; class Demospongiae; order Tethyida; family Tethyidae; genus Tethya; species Tethya wilhelma. Next base: position 9,983 of record CAXIPT010000152.1, read on the forward strand.
TGATATCCCAGATATCAAGGTGGTGATAATGTATGGGTTATCTTCTAGCCTATGACAATATTACCAAGTAAACCTTGTGATTCAAATTATGACAATACTATAATGTAGTGTCAGTACTAAACTCATACTGCTACTATTACTTTTTTACCTAGTTGAGTGGCCGTGCGGGGATGTGTGTCGTACTCCTTGCTTCTGACAAACAAGTCTGAGCAAAAGAGTTGTACAGATAGTGGTCTTATTGATGTGATTACAAAAATGAGAATTGTCGGCGATTAACGTTGTTGAATTGGGTAGCAGTGAATCGTTACGATTACGATGTGTGTGGCCCTCTACCCAATTCTGTATACTTATTAAAGTTTTTATCTCCTGTTAAAACAACTTACAAAAGAAGACCTAAACCTGTGAGAACTATTTCTCGTTAGTTGCATTCTCTGTTAAGAGCCCATCTTTTGAAAGAACGTCGGCTCTTAATTGACAACCATGTAGGATTTAAGACTATTGGAGGAGCAGTGGCATGTCCAATCATCTGTATTGATGAGATTTGTAATTGTGCTAAGTATATTAAGGATTGTGATGATATTTATAAGGTACTGGAGGGTATTATGGTACTGTAGGCAATTATGGAACGCTTCTATTAAACCTACTATTTTTGAATGAAAGTAGGTAAAAACTCACCAAGTGTTGTGTTGCAGCATAGATATCTACTTTGCAGTTCTGACAGCTTAGCCATTACGTAATTTGATAGTATGCCTGACCTTTGACCCCTAGTCTCCCGCCTCGTGGATAAAAAAATGGCGGGTAAGAGACAGCAGTGGTCATTGGAGGCGATGAAAGAGGCAGTGAAGGCTGTAAAAGAGCAAAATAAAAGCCTTAGACAAGCTGCACGTGAATATGACGTCCCTGTTACAACTTTGAAGCGAAGGGTTGATGGGCAAGTACCGTTGGATGCCAAGCCAGGGCCTCCCACCGTTCTTACAAAGGAAGAAGAACAAAAACTGTGTAAGTACTGTATAACTATGTGTGATATGGGATATGGCCTAACTATTGAGGATGTGAAGAGAGTGGCATATCAGATCGTTAGCAGCTCTGGCAGGCCACATCCTTTTAACGATGGAAAAGCTGGCCGCGACTGGTATGAAGGGTTTGTTCGAAGGTTTTGGTGCCTCACCTTACGAAAAGAGAAAGCACTATCTTATATGAGAGCTAGAAATGCCAATGAGAAAGTTATAGAGGAGTTTTTTGCAAAGTTGGCAGCTGTGTTGACCACATTAAATCTCTTGGCGAAACCCATGCATGTATATAATGCTGACGAAACCATATTTTCGAAGGTGCATAAAAGTCGACGCAAAGTATTGGCAAAGCGTGGACAAAAATCGGTTTGGGGTATTACGTCGGGTGAAAGGGGGAGAACCCACACTGTTCTTGTGTGTCTGGCCATGCACTTCCTCCTTTGATGATTTATCCTTGAGTCCGTATACCAGAGAGTTTGAAAGTTGGAGCACCACCAGGAACACTCTTTGCAGCATCACCAAAGGGTTGGATCAACCAAGATATCTTTATACGTTGGCTAGATTTTTTCATTGAAAATATTCCAAGCTCGAGACCAATACTTCTTATCTATGATGGCCGTGCCTCTCATTTAAGTATTGAAATTATAGAAAAGACATGACAAAATGATATTCATCTTTTGTGTCTGCCATCGCACTGTACGCACATCCTACAACCCATGGATGTTTCAGTCATGTCTAGCCACTTTGGAAAGGCGTGCAAGAAGTTTATGGCAGACAATCCTGGTAGGGAGATTACAGAGGCAGATCTTGCTTCATTGATAGGAAAAGCATGGCCACTTGCCTTGACTCCTAGCAATTTAATATCAGGTTTTACAAAGACTGGTATTCACCCTCTGAATCCAGGTAGGATATCTGACTCTCAGAAGGCACCCTTCACTGTCTACAACAATGAATCTGACGATTCACTCTCTACTATCTCACAATCCCCCTCTCAGAGTTTGACTACTAGTTCTGTTTCTCCTGTCAAATCTGTTCATACTTTGTCATCCCCAAGCGGATCGATGACATTTTAGTCCTGCCAAAGGCGAGCAAGCCAGAAGAAAAGTACTAGAGCTGGTTTGAACAGTACTGCTCAGTATGTGTCCGAGAGTCCATTCCTTCAACGTCTTCGAGACAAAAAAGCTGAAAGAGATGAAAAGGCTAAGTTGAAGGCTACAACTAAATCTAAATCAAAGCCAAAGAAGGCTAAGCGTACATACAAGAAAGCTCCGAAAGTCAGGACCCCAAAGAGGAGTTACAGGCTTAGAACAGCTGCTGGGAGAGTCAGAGCACTTTCACAAAAGATACCAACATCTGATAGTGAAACAGATAACATCGACGTAGATGATGTTGACGATGATGTTGAGTACCTTTGTGGCATTTGTGATGTGAAGTATGGAACTGACAGTAAACTATGGATTGAGTGCAGCAATTGTAACAATTGGTACCACACTAGTTGTGTTGATGTGCAAGATAATGATGTTCCTGATGTATTTGTATGCTTTGACTGCAATCCTTGACGTTCTTTTAATGCTGTCCGGCTCATATATAGTACATTGTTGTACCATAATACTTTGTTGGATTTGTATTGTGTTGTGTTGTGTTATGTTTGTGTGAATATGTAGTCATAGACTTTCGGAAAAAAAAAATTATTAATGTTCCATAATACCCTATGTTGTACCATAATACCCTATTTGGATTAGTATTGTATTGTGTTGAGCTAAATGTGTGTATTATAATGGAGAGTTCTAAAACTTTAGGATATGCTGACAGGATATGAAGATTCTGCACACCAAATTTGAAACATTTAGAAGCCATAGAAGTGGAGGAAATGATGTCTGGTTTTAAGTGTTCCATAATTGCCCCATATCCCTTAATATTCGTGGATTACGTATGTTATTTGCAGATAAGTGTTGTGAGATAGTTAAGAACACATCACATATATAAATTAAATAATGTCAAGTAAATGTAGTTCTTAATTCAAATCAATCCCATTTGTTGGTTCATCATCTGTGCTGTTGTCTTCTTCAACTGAACTGAGAAACCTGGTCAGCCACCCATCTATTACTATCTTTTGCATACCTTTTTGTAGTGGATCATTGAATGTCGTTGAGTCTGTTCTCATTTTGTCTTGTAACTCCTTCCATTACATAAGATGCCATCCTATCAACATCACCCTCAGCACTCCTAGTGGTGTGTCGAGATGAACAAGATGGAGTAGCAAACTCAAGGTCAGCACTCTTTGCTACAATCAGCAATAGTAGTGAACACATTGACATCTCTTCCATGTGTCTTTCGGTGCAGTTGCCACCACTTGATCTGAGGGCTTCTTTTAGTATTCTGTAATGTAATAATCAAGGGTTGTTTTGTTATATTTTCCATGATTTCACCCATTGAACTGCAATTTTCTATAATTTTCATGTGTCATTATAACTTACAAATTATAATGCTCCACTATCTGGTCAATCAGTTTGCCATCTCTGTAGTATTTACGGTTCTGTTGTGTACTATTATATATGCTATATGTCAGCTTGAATATTCCCAGTACGGTAGTACTGGGTACATAGGAATGGCACGGATGGCCCATTAGCGCAATACAAATATTCACGCGAATAACTCTGCAAAAACTGAGCGCCTGGCACTAAAAGGTTTCTTAAGCTACTATTTAGCCTTTTCTCTTTCTATTGAGCCTAAAACATTGCCTAAAACCATCGCTAAAGTAACAAACTAAGTATGCCAAACCTCCAATTTTCTCCATCTTCTTCTTCTTCTCCTTCTTCTTCTATCTTGGAACGACTTTTCTTGAAGACCGCTCGCTTTCAGAAGCTGATTCTTGAACAAATAGACTTGGTTTCTTTGTCTTCACATGCTTTTTGTATCGGTTATTCGTCTCTCTAGCTGAGTCGCTAGATACAAGACGAAAAGAGCCTTCTCTGTATGGCAGCCATTCATTTCTATATTCATTAATAATTCATTAGCTACCTTGGAAATCAAGTTGACGACCCTTTTCCAGTTAGACAAGTGTGCGTTATTTGGAATCTGAATATTCGCTGCCCTGCCTGTTTTACCTGAAGATTTCTGGTTGTGCTGAAGTCTCTGTAACCATTTACCGGTACCTTTCAGTCTTCAATAATAGGAGGTGAATAGACTACTTTGCATACACATGACAAGGCTGAATGTGCAATATGAAAGGTTTATGATCATTAATATCTAGCAGAACAAACTAATTTCTTCAAACTTGCTAACAGGCTCTCACGGACAGATTATTACGTGTGATTGTCATACAGTGCCTAGCAAGACTTTTGTGCAGTTTTATTTTGCTTACTAACTTCACGCTTGTGGTGAAATTTCTTTCTGCATCTTAGTCAAGTTAGTGCCAGAATTTCTAGGTTGATTAGTATAATTTTCAAGTTCTCTGGATCATCCATGCTGTAGCTCAGACATATAAGTGCCAGCAAAGTATGCTGATCTTCTAACTATTCACGACAAATACTGAAAATACACTACCACATAATGCGCATAGTACAAAGCCTTGCATGGTCACATGATATATCCGTTTGATGCTGACTTAGCAGAACCAAGAATTTAGACGTAGCATACCTGACTCTCTTCCTCTTTGGAGAATGGGTGGAGTCTGGGGGCGAGACTATGTACATGTATGCATGAGAGGTTAAAAAAAGAAAATGAAGTAGTCATGACATTGTGTAATAATTAAGGCATGTCTTGTTTCTACAATGCAAGTACAAAAAACATTAGAAATGTAATGCAAACAGGATCCCCGGAATGGGCAAATCATAAAAAAGTGAGAAAACAAGATAGGAATGGTTGTGAGAGTGAGTGAGAAGTTCATTTCAGTGTGTCACATACGTTCATATCCCTAGCTCAATGACATTGTAGACACAGGAGGGAATTCACTCAATCTCACAACCATTCCTATCTTGTTTGCTTACTTTTGTATGATTTGGCCATTCCCATGTTTGCATTATGTTTTTTGTACTTGTTTGTTCTTTTTTTGAACAAGTCCGCATGTAGCCATTGTGTCAGCTATGAGGCAATATTATTATACGTTTAGTAGAAGTGAAATTTAGTCTCTAGCAATGAGCTGAGTACTTGCCAAGAACCCATGAACCACCCAGGCTACAGACACTTGAACAGCTGCAACAATCAGTGATTCAAGCTGAGCCTCTACTGACAGNGTATACACAGAAACTTTTGGCTAGACAGACTGCACTCGCAAAAACTCGAGCAATTTCCCAGGAACAAAAAGACATGTGGACTCCTGTTCTTGTACCCGAAATGATTAGCAGTGAAGACAGTGACAGTGATCAAGAAGATGAATCTGGCTTTCTGATTCGACCATTGCCATGGAGATCAGACAAGGTGAACAACTTATTTTCTGCCTTAGATAAAAAAATAGAGAAAAACCAGACTAAAAGGAGCAAGCGAATGTCATTCCAAAGGCAGGAGGGCATGGCTTCTGACAGGAGTAAGCCCTCACTCTCTTCTATTCCAGTTTGGGCATTTAAGTGACTTAAATTCAGTTCTTGACTCAACTTAAATTTATAATCCTCATCATGACTAACTGTTTGATTTCTTTCTTTTGGTTTATAATCCCATGACAATATTATGACATTGTTTATTTGATTTGATTGCATTTATCACTTGCTTCATGACATTGTTTATTGTGTATCTGATTTCCTATTTATGATCCCATTTATCATTTGCATTTTGAAGTATTCTGATTTCTGAGTTTCTGCAAAATTAATAAAGGAAACATTGTGGAGCTGATTAAAATCCTTTTCTGGAAATCTGAGTTTAATTATTGGTTTCCATCCATTGAATCATGAAGAATCTTTATAGATTTTCAAGATGTGGATATTTGCCGTGCCTTATATGTTTACAATGCTATGGAAATCTATAGATTTCTGATTTTTGGAAACACAGTAAACATATAGTGAAATTTAATATTTCATTCACATTTCATTTAGAAATCTTCATGGGAAATTCATTATTTTTTGTAGTGTCAACATTGAGATTACCAGCAGACTTAGAAGGAGAGCTGTTAACCGGGATATTATAATCACTGCATGAATTGACACTGGAGTGAGTTGGACCCACAGGATCACAGACCATAGCACCATGAGATTTACCAGGAGAGCAATCTGGAAGTCCTGATTGGCCTGCAACTGTTTCACCTTCAGTTGAGTTTCTATTTCTTGGCAGATTACCATTGGAGAGACTAGAATTCTTTTTGTTGATGAGGAACTCCATCATCCTTTTGTTGTTGCGTGCTTTGCGTCTTGAAGAAAAATGTCCTGGGTGGGCACCAAAAGGAATGCTACTCTGAGATTCACAGGGCTTAAATTTCCAGAAGAGTTTCAACGAGTAACCATTAACACCACAGGAAAATGAAGTATATCTTTGTATACGGCCGGAACTTAAGGGTGGTCGGTCATGCCCACGCACCGCGTTGCTAGGGAAATTTCCAACTTGCAAAAGACACAAAATATCAACTTTTCTGTCCAGATTTTTACACAAACAGGTAGCGCTAATGTATATCTAGCTATACTGAGCACGATAGAAAAAATTTTTTCTGAATAGCAGCTTTTTCACCGACTTCCAGTTTTCTGCCTATCGCATCTATTTCAACACAAACTAGAACGATCGAAGAACCAAAAAGGAGGTATACCTACTTATTTTTAGCTGCTAAACACTTCTACGTATCGTTTTTCGCCATTTCTTGGCTGCTTCCACTGTCTTTGTTCGATTTTTTTCGACACACCCACTGATCTAACCAACCAGGGACGAATAAATGGAAAAAGAATACGTACTTCTAAAGAGCTGACGTCAGGCAGTTTGTGTTCTAAATTTGGCACTCTTGCAATGATCACAAAGAGAAAAAGCGGTACATCAAAAAAGCTGCCCCTTTGAAGTGGATTGTCTGCCAACGCGGTATATTTAGTATTAAACGCGAGTAGATAATAATTTGTACACGTGGCAGATCAGAGTGAAATCTTTTGTGATCGTGGTAGCTGCTACAGAACGGCCAGCTGAGGTGAAATATGGTTGGTGACAAGCAGAGAAAGGGTTGAGGTATTACTGGAGGTCAGACTGGTCTACTCAAAGCTGCTAACTTCACCTCAAAGTGACTGACTGTTTTCTCTCTAATTGAAGAGCACCGAGATGAAATGAGTCACACTGCTTTGTCATTGGTTTCTCAAGATCCAAGCCTCTGTCTTAGCTTCAGTCATGCTGGTGATGCTTCCATATTGCTGTGAAACTCTAGGACTAGCTCAAGTTCTGTTCTGAAAGGAAGGTAAATCCAATATAGGCTGCAAATTATCACGTATACCATGATGAGTGAACTGATTTGCTGATGGTGTATGGTCTAAACTCCATGTGTCTTTATTATTACCATGAAATGTGTTTCTGCATGCATCTACTCTGCTAAGTATGAATGTTTGAAGTGAGATTTTTTTTTAGAAAACAACATTATGTAGAGGTATATACACTTGTGTACAACAAAAATGACAAAAATTACCAGGCTATAGCTGTTTAGGATAGTACGTACTCTTGACTTGTGCATGTTTGTCTCACTTATTGTATCATTCTTCTTCTTTCAGTATGGCATCTGTACACCTTGAAGTAGCAGAGCACTTTTCATATGGAGCAGAGATTCTACAGATACGCTCAATCTACTGTCTGTTTTTTTGTTGATCACAAGTCTGTTTTTTTTGTTTGTTTTTTTCCTTTTCTTTTTTTTTACAGATTTTATTGTAGGAGTGACAACATCGTACTTGTTACCTTGTGGTACACCACAATCTATATTAGCAGAAATTCACCTTTGTTTGGAGTCTTTTGGACCGTACTTTAATTGTCTCCTCAACAGCACAGTTCCTCGTCATTGAGTTTCAAGTTGGATTTAGCATCCATCTGTTCTGTCTTAGGAAACCAGCTCATATACTATACCATCCAGCTCTGTTGCTGTATCAAAGTCATCTTGATGGTCCACCTGAAAGCCAGCCAATTCATAAACACTTTATTTTCTGGCATTGATATATAATATTTAGTAGTAGTAGTAAATTACACTAGCTCTATACTTTTGGAATACAAACCATTCAATTTTGATACTTACCCAATTACTGGTTATTGATGTGTATAGTAGTACTGTTAAACTTTTTCTGTTGCTTCCAGGCATCTTGAATACTTGCCATCTGGTGTCAGCCTCTTTTGAAGATCTCTTTTCCTTTGATGAGGGCTTGTTGTGTTGTAAAGAAAAGCAACAAAAAAGTAGCCAGCTGTCTAGTTGTAAGATCCCGCGCAGAATCTTCATGCGCAATCATTCTATACTTCCGGTTGAGGTTTGTGGTGATGTTAAACGACAAAATTATGACGCAATTCTTCCTGCCCGCGCTCTTCGCGCGCTATTCGCGTGTTGCTATGACCGACCACCCTTAATGATCACAGTGTTGCCAGCAGGCTCTTTAAGGCCTAAATTTATTATATATGCATATTTAATTAGATTTTATGAATATTTAATTAACCTTGGTTTTTGTACATTTTTGTTTTTGCTTTAGCCTTAGTCACTCTCTTTTGTAGCTAGTTGAGCTTAGCTATGATTGTACTAAGCCATGGCTATATCAACTTAGTTCTAAGTTAGAAAAGCTTCCAAAAACGGAAGGGGTCAAAGTTCGCCAAACGACCTACATACTTTAGGCTTTTTTTCCAGCTTGAAGGGCAGTACTGCAAAAGCGCTTGCATGCAGGAATAGCCTAAGCCTCCCTGCACCTCTATAGCTGGCGTCAAGCTTCTCCTGCTAAGCACTAAGAAAAAAACGTGAGTTTAAAACCAAAGGTCACGATCTAAAGCTTATGTCTCCCCTCCCACTAATCAGACTTGACTCCTCCTGAGCATTTTAGTAGAACACCTCCTTACCTAACTGCACAGCAAGTCTAAAGCTCATAGCTCAAACGCTATGGCTATAAAATAAAAAATGCGAAAAATCGCAGATTACGCGATCGTAGAATACGCGCGTGCGACTTTTGGCGCTGTCGGCCCTAAAGAGTTAAATTAGGCCAGTAATGTACGGTGCCTCGGACTTGAAGCCTATAGCTTTCAGTTTCAGGGAACACCTGCCTGGCACCCCGCAAACACGCCTGCCGCGCCGGTCACGGTCAGTGATAATCCGCGGCATAGCCAGTAAGTTTAAAACATGCATCCTTACTTAAACATGAGCCCAGCTTTCTCGCCTTGGTATCTAGTGCCAGAAACTTTTCGAAACTCATCGTACTAGCTTGAACTCTAGCGCTATAGCATGCACAGTGCACTCTACCTATAGCGTTTGCATTTACGTCATTTTACGCAATTTTTGGGGCGTGGTTCACGTAGCAGCTGCCTTCTGGTGTACAGCTAAAGTACTTAATGTATGGGAGAAAGCCTTCAAGTCTGGATTTTTCACTTACTGCAGCCACAAGAGCTTGCTTCCAGGTGATTTTTGACACTACTGCCTTGTAAGCCACAACATATAAACCGATCGTTGAGCGCTGTAAACGCTAAGTAGCAGAACAGAATTCTCCCATACATTTCTCCCTATCACTAGCGCTAATTTGCATATTTATTTACTATTCATCTGTACACCATTGACGTCATATGAAAACGCTCTATACACGTGACAAAATTTCCAGAAATGGGACACTCTCCATTCTAGTACCTCTGAAGTGCCCATTAATTTAAGTTCGATAGCTACTCCAGTCTCAATTACGCCATACTTGACTAGACTCTAATCAATTACTTGTCAATGTTGGTGTATGGAATGCACGTAGCATCACTTCTAAATTGAACTTTTTAAAATCATTGATCTTAAGCACCCCTTTTCATGTTTTTTGTATCACTGAATCATGGTTAACAAACAGCATAATGGATAAGGAAATCGTTCCTGAGGGCTACACTATTTATCGCAGAGATAGACTATCACGGGGAGGTGGTGTGGCAGTCATTGTATCCAATCTTATATCATCACGATTACTGTTATCACATCAAAAATTTAATGTTGAGCTAATTGTCATTGAATTATTTACTAACCCTAAGTTTCTGATTGCCTGTACCTATATCCCACCTTCCTCTATCAATAGTGAATCACAATCAATAATTGATGCTCTATCATCCCTTCCTACACATTCTGACATTATTCTCACTGGTGATTTCAATTGCCCGAATATTCATTGGCCTTCTTTGTCTGGTACTTGTCAGTTTTCATCAGCTCTATGTAACTTATTGTTTGACTGCAACTTTGTTCAGCTAGTGCACTCCCCCACCCATACTCATGGTAATACATTAGATCTTGTTGTGTCTAACTCACCTGATCGATTATTTAATTTGTATGTTGATCCATGTATATGTTCCTCTCATTCTGATCATTTTCTCTTAAGTTTCTCTTTTTCATCTTTATCTACCTCTTCATCTTCATCTTCATCTTCCTCTCAATCTTGTACTTCTTCATTTTACAACTTCAACAGAGCCAATTAACTATCTGGAAGTAGAAAACGTGCTTGCCGACTTCACCTTTGACCCCTCTTCCTGTAATGATGCAGATTTGGCATGGGCGGATCTCAGGTCTTGGATCATGTCAGCTATCCAAGCTCATGTACCTACTTTCACCATATCCAAAGCCCTTCACCCTAGATGGTTTACACCTGAAATCCGTTACAACCTGAAGAAGATCAAGACTTTAACTAGGTCTCTCACGAAAAAGCCATCCCCCTCTAAACAAGCCAAACTAGCTAACTTACAGTGCGTAAACCAAACCCTCATTGAATCTGCAAAGGCCAACTACGACAACAATTTAACATCCACCTTTGCATCCAACCCCAAAAAACTCTACTCTAAACTTCGACAGCTAAGTAACTCTGCTAATATGCCAAACTGCATCTGGCACAACAACAGCATGATAAGCGATCCCCACTTAGTTGCTGAATTAAACCTTTAACAACTACTTTAACTCAACCTTTGTATCTCAAAGCAATTTTTACTTACCTGTCGATACCAGTCTCCTTCCAACTCCTTCCTCACAATTGCACCACATCAGTTTCAGTGAATTAGATATTTACGAAACTCTTGCTTCTCTTGATCCCACCAAATCACCTGGGAACGATGGCATCCACCCCAAGATCTTAAAACACTGCGCAACCATTCTTACTGAGCCTGTGACACACATTTTTAATCTCAGTCTCCAACAGTGCATCTTTCCACTCGAGTGGAAACATCACAAAATTTGGCCCATACCAAAGAAAGGTGATTTACATCTTGTGACTAACTATAGACCTATTTCCCTTCTTCCTATAGTTTCCAAAGCCCTGGAATCCGTTGTTTATGACAAAATCATTGACTTTCTCCGGCCCAAACTCAACGCAAACCAATTTGGTTTCCTAAGCAACAGATCGTGTCTAACACAAATGCTTACCTTCATGTCCAATGTCATTGAGAGCACAAATCAGAAGTTACCATCTGACATTATCTACCTAGACTTTAGGAAAGCTTTTGATTCTGTTCCACACAAAGAGTTGCTTTTTAAGCTTTGGAGAATTGGCATTACTGGCCCTTTATGGTTTTGGTTTAAGTCATACCTCTCCAATCACCAACACTTCACCTCGGTCAACAACTGCAACTCCTCTTCTATGCCAGTCATGTCGGGTGTTCCTCAGGGTAGCGTCTTGGGGCCTTTACTCTTCCTTATTTACATCAACGACCTACCCTCCTCCATTTCAGTTAATGTCAACACATTCCTCTTTGCCGATGAATGATACTAAGATCCTGAAGTGTATTGATTCCAGGCAATGCCAACTATGTATACAGTCAGGCCTTGATGACATCTCCTTCTGGTGCTGCACTTGGAACCTCCACCTGAATAACACCAAATGCGCTCATCTCCAAATTGCTCTCAACAGCACTCATGCAGCTAACCTTGAAGATTACAAGTATTATATTTCTGATTGCCCTATTGCATCAGTTACCACCCAACGTGATTTGGGTCTTATACTATCTACCAACCTGACCTGGACAGAACACTATAACTTAGTCTGTTCCAAAGCTTTTCGCTCACTTAACTTAATCAGGCGCACCATAATTTTGTCAGCTTCTATCCATACCAAGAAACTTTTGCACCTCATTTTAGTAAGGTCGCATCTCTCCTTCTGTTCTCAACTCTGGCGTCCGTATCTTATACAAGATATCTCTAGACTCGAACGCATTCAACGTAAGGCCACCAAATACATTCTAGGCTACCCCTCCAACACAAGCTATAAGCAGCGCCTCGTGAGCCTGAACATGCTGCCTTTAATATACTGGCTCGAGCTACAAGACATTATGTTCCTTGTCAAATGCATTAAGTTCCCTCCAGATAACTTCGACATCAATCACTATGTTACCTTTGCCCAAAGAAACACAAGATCCTCATCATCATTCAAACTGCTCCACAAGCAGTCCAGACTATCAACAACTCGGCACTTTTATTTTAATCGCATTGCCCGGCTTTGGAATTCACTACCACCTATTGATACTTCACAATCCCTTGAAACCATCAAGCACAATCTGCTCACTTATTTTTGGACTAACTTTCGTCGCAGTNGTGAAATTCAAAGTTTTCTTATTGGAAACAATTAAGGATTCTTAAAATTTAGGTTTCCATTCAAGTTTTTAGTAAGATATTTGATAAGAAATTTAGTTTTTTTTGTAGTGCGAACAAAAACATTATGACCGTGAAGCACTGCAACTGCAGCATCCAGTTGTCCTGGTCGGAATTGAGTATGCCCAAAAGTGTGAGTTAGAGTGTTGGTTAGTCTCTCAACACTTTGACAACATATTGGACATCTTGGATCAGCACAAAACGGAGAGAACAAACTGGACATTATTTTTCAACTCAAACTTTTGAAAACTGGCACCAATAGCGCTACATCTCGTGACCAAGTTCAAGCTAATGATAAGTTACTAACTGTTAGGGATACTAGCTCCCCAGTCAGGTACTCACAGAACAACTGAGCTGCCTGCCAGCCACCCATTAATCACCCATTTTTTAGTGCAACAACAAACTGACTTACCTCAAACACAACCAGCTGTGTTGGCGGCCGGCTGGTCAGGTTCTTGCCAAGACAGGACGGAATAGTCTAAGACTGAGCGAGTAACTGAGGGGGTCCTTTCATAATCCAGACCTTCCTTTGATGATGTCTTGCCATCCTAGATATTTATATTCATTCCAAGCATTTTCGACTGGCTCGATCTAGTAGATATCTAGCTAGCGACTTGCCACGTGGCGATTGTCCAACCACGACGTGCACATGATCACAATATTCGAGGCTCTCTCCCTCCCTTTGCACATGGATAATAATTCGCATGTGGAAAAAAATAGAGCCTGGTTCGAGGCTTGCATTAGTATGTGCCAGAGGAGTGGGAGATGGAGATGATCTCGAAACTGATGAAGGAGAAGATGATCTAGACCACAGACTAATTGACAATGTTGTCTCGGTTGGACTGCCTTGCGAAGCCTTGCTGAAAAATTGTTTTCACAATCTTCGAATCACTAAATGACCTGATTGAAATTGGCGAAGAATCTGATTGTTATGGAAAATTTGAACAAAATCTCAATGAAGCTGTCAATCCACTCTAAGATAGCTATCTATGGGGCATTATTGACACATCTGTGGTCGAACACCTCTCTGAACATCACTCTGTGGTCGAACACCTCTCTTTAAGGTACTCTGTATAAGTATCTTAATGTAATTGATCTGGTGGTGCGGGCTACACTGTGGTTTATCACCTCTGTCTAAGTGTCTCTCTGTTTTCTTTGGTACTACTGTTTACTTTGGTACTACCTTCTGAGTGTTGGGCTTAAACTGAGGTAAACACCCCAGCCTGGTAAAAGCTAGAGGGGTTGTGAGTTGAATTCCTCTGCCCACCTGGTTCAATAGTAGTAGTAAGCTGTCTAGAGGAGACTCTAGTGGTCAGGCTGTGATGGCTACTAATGCTTCCACCATATCTGATTCTGTCCCTGCTGTTGGGCATTCGCCTACTTGTATTAATGTCTCTTGTGGAGCAGTGTCTGGTACTTTTCATTTGAACAAGTATACAGCCAATGGCAGCTCTGGTAGTGTGAAATGCATTTCTCATAATTCAAGTTGGTATTCCCCAGTTGAATTTGAGAATCTTGGTGGTAGATCAAAATCTAGAAACTGGAAGAAGTCTATTCACCATGATAAGAAGCCTCTAGGGGTATTTCTTAGCACTTATGAGGTCCAGGATGACTCCTCCCGTTCTCGTTCTCTCAGCCCTCAACGCAATTGTTCTTCCAAGGCTTCTGGCCCTAGTAGAGTCTCCTCTAAACAATGTCAGTGTAACTGTCTTTTTGACCCTGTTCTTGCTTACATTAAAGTCTCCAGGTTGAATGGTGATAGGATTAAGCTCAGACAAACCCTTCTCTCTCGTTATGATGAATCTGCTCTCAGCAATGCTTATAAATTACTCTGGGAGGCCTGCGGCGCTGATCTTACCAAGCAAGGTCTATCCTGTCACTCTCGCCGAGGCTCTGAGAAGCGCCCACTCTCTGATATTCTGTTTTCTGACCTCATGGTTGCATTTGATAAGCTTGATGAAGTGGAATGCATTCCTAGTATTGTTTGTGAGGTCATGGATCTGTTTAAAATCCTTCATGTCTCCCCTGACCCTTTGTCTAAGAAGCTTGCTGACACCGAGACTACCCTAAACAATCTTGTTAAGTCAGTTGAGGATCTAAAATGTCAGCTATCTAGATCTACAACAGCTATGGGTGGTTCTTCTTCTGTCCCTGCCATCATTTCCCAGCCTGGCTCTGCAACGGCTTCACATTCTGTTAAATCCTCTTCAGATGGCAACAATAATTTACCAGTGAAGTCTTCACCTGATCGTTCCAACATGATCCAACATGATCGTTCCAACAATGTTATTCTTTTTGGTCTTCCTGAGTCTTCTTTATTGGAGACTAAATCTGCTTTTGACGATATCTCTACCCATCTCATTGGTAAAACTGTTAGCATTCTCAATGCATTTCGTATTGGTCGGAGGCCTGATTCTGAATCTGTTCGTCCTCGTCCTTTGCTAGTCAAACTTATCAGTCATTGGGATAAACGGCTTCTACTGGCATCTTGTAGAAAGCTTAAAGGCTACTCAACTCACAAGCTATTTTTACGAGAAGATCTTCCTGTGGAGTCTCGCCATTCTAAGCCTAAACGTGTTTCTAATTCTCACTCTGCCTCTGCTGATACTCCTCTTTCTCACTCACCACCACAATCTCCTGTTCATTCTAAATCTTCTGACCCAGCCACTTCCACAGATTCTTGTCTTGTTGAGGATTCCACTAGTGATAATCTCACTGCCTCACAATGATCAGTTACCCATTGCGTTTTTGTACCTATAACTGTCGTGGCTGGAATACAGGAAGTGATTTTGTCTTTAATCTACTTCAATCTTGTGATTTTTGCATGATTCAGGAACATTGGCTCCTTCATGAACATCTTTCTTCCCTGAGCATTTCAAATGATTTTTCTTCTTTTGGTGTCAGTGGGATGGACTCATCCTCTGAAATTATTCTTGGTCGGCCGTATGGCGGTTGTGCATTCTTGATTCGGAAGTCAATCTATCATTCAGTCAGCAGAATTAATGTGACTTCAAAACGTTTCTGTGCACTATCTTTACATTGTGCTGATCCAAGTTGCAATCAAGTGCTGTCTATTCTCGTGATCAATGTGTATTTGCCCACTGATTATGGCACCCAAGCTTCTTCTGATCTTTTTTCAGATACTTTAGCTGAAATTGAGGGTCTTATTGACACCTGTTCTTTTGACAATCTAATTATAACTGGAGATTTCAATGTTGACTTCTCTCGTAGGAGTCATAACTCGCAACTCCTGAGTTCTTTTATGGACGACCTTCATCTTGTCTCAGTTGACCTCAACTCTCCCATCAAGTACACTTATCGTCGTGACGATTTTTCCACTTTCTCCCATGTGGATCATGTCCTCACCCTGTCTCAATTTTCTCACTTAATTAGTGACTTTTCTTGCTCTGAAAGTGTTGACAACTTCTCGGATCACCTGCCTCTGTGGTTTAATCTGTATCTTATGCCCAGATCTTCTTCTCACTTATCTACTGCCCCACAGTCTGCTTGTACTTCTCAGGTGAGAAGGGTCCCACAAGTAAATTGGCATCTGGTCTCGGACTCTAATAGGTCCACCTACTGTGAGTATATTCAGAATCATCTCCCCGTCCTTTCCTCTTCGTTGACCACGTGCTGTGATCCTGACTGTGGCCATCACTGTCGTGATCTTGACTCTGCTTGTGATTCCCTTTTTGACTGTATTTCCAGGAGTGCGTCTTTGTTCCTTCCTAAATCTAGTACACCACGTACGCATTCTGTGGTACCTGGCTGGAATCACAGAGCTCATGATCTCAGGAAGCAAGCTTCATTCTGGCATAAGGTGTGGTGCGACTGTGGCTGCCCAACTTCAGGTGTTATGTTTCAGATCAAGAAGTCCTCTAAGAAGAGATATAAGTATGAGGTTCGCCGTCTCAAGAGACAAAAGTCCCATATTAGGTTTGAAAAGATGGGTGAAGCACTGTCACACTCTCGTAATCGTGACTTCTGGAAGGAAGTTCGTGCTGTACGTAATGCTTCCAAAGGTAAATCCTCCTCTGCTGCTACCTCTATTGATGGGACCTCTGGCGATAAAGAAATCTCTGATATGTTCTCCAACAAGTTCCAGAGTCTTCTGAATCCTTCTGGATCTGATGCACCATCCACTCCTAATGTTTCTCAGTCCAGGTCTCCTACTGCCTCTGATCTTCTTAATGTTGACATCACTTCTGATGTAGTTGATGAGGCTCTCTCTCGCCTGAAAGCTGGAAAAGCAGATGGAACTGATCTCCTCTCAAATCACTTTATTTATGCCTCCCCAGTTTTGTCAGGTTTTTTAAGCGATCTGTTCACTGCTTGTCTGCGGCATGGATACGTCCCTGCTTCTCTTCGTGACTGTATTCTTCAACCTGTTCTGAAGCCTGGTAAGGACCCGTCTAAATCAGATAGCTATCGCCCCATTGCACTAGCACCAACTCTCAGCAAGGTTTTTGAATGGAGTATCCTTCTTGTTTACCATTCTGCTTTTGTTACATCTTCTCTACAGTTTGGTTTCAAGAGAGGCGTGTCTGCTGACATGTGCACTGGTCTCCTCAAGTGCGTCATTTCCAGGCACTGTCACAATCAGACTCCAGTTTATGGTTGTTTCCTCGATGCTAGCAAGGCATTTGATCGTGTTAATCACGATCTGCTATTTGAGAAGCTTCTGTCTCGTAATCTTCCATCTCCTGTCGTTCGGCTACTCAAATTTTGGTATACTAATCAAAAGATGTCAGTCCGGTGGAATATGCTTGGCTCTAAGCAGTTTCCAGTATCCAGTGGTGTCCGACAAGGAGGTGTCCTCTCTCCGATACTGTTTACCATCTATTTGGATGATTTACTCCTTGAACTTGAGAGGTCTGGTGTTGGTTGTCATTGGGACCACCACTATGTTGGAGCTGTATGTTATGCTGACGACATAGCCCTCATAGCTCCTTCTTTGTCTGCTCTTCGCATTCTTGTGAACATCTGTTCATCTTTCGCTTACCAGCACAGGTTAGTGTTTAATGCCGACAAGACACAACTGATTCGTTTTGCCACTCCTGGTCTTTCTGCTTTCTGTTCTTCCAACTTCAGTCTCTTTGGTCAATCACTCACGTTCTCTTCCAAGGTCAACCACCTTGGCCACTGTCTGAGCCATGATTTATCTGATAATCATGATATAATCTCCGTCAAACGTGATTTTTGCAGGAAGGCTAACTCCATGATATCTCTATTCTCTGGTTGTGATCCTCTTACTAAGATGCGCCTACTCTCGAGTTTTTGTATGTCTTTATATGGTTCATCCTTGTGGTCTGTTGCCTCTAGTGAGCTTCGATCATTAGAAGTCTGCTACAATAACATACTTCGTAAGATCTGGAACCTACCAGGTAGATGTCGTACCACTATCCTGCATTTGATCAGTGGCCTTCCCAGCATCCGTGATGTTGTTCTACGTCGTTCTCGTACTCTTGTTCTTTCTGCTGTTCGTCACTCCTCTTCTACTATGCTATCTGATATCTTTTCTCAGAGCTATTCTCTCATTTACACTTCTTTTGGAGTCAACAATCTGACTGGACATCTTCACAAGAAGACACACCAATCTCAGTGATAATGTAATAATAATGTAATAATAATAATAATAATAATAATAATAATAATAATAATATACAAGGAGTGTGGCTCGCTTCGCTCGCCACGCTCCTTACTTGTGTATGAAGTATACTGATGTTTACTGCTAGATGCATGCAAGCACAGGCATTTGCATACTGGGAAAGTGAAAGGTAACTGTGGTATCGTGAACTCTTGAACTGTAATACCTTAATTGTACATTGTAACTTAGGTGTAAATGTATTGTCTATTGTTTAACTTGTTTTAGTTGTGTTACTTAGTACCTCTAGTGTTAGTTAGTGTTAATGGTAACATAATGGTTTTTGTTTCTTTTGTTCTGTATTTTCCTTTGTTATTTGTCTTTAGTTTTGTATAAATAGGAGTTTAGTTTGTACTTAGATATGGAGAGTTTTTCAACTATTAAAATCATTACTTCTGAACGGATCAGATATCACAGTAACCATGCATGCCTGCACAGTACAGAGCTGCTCCTGTATAGCTCTTTACAATTTGGCCAGCTCAGCAATTTTTTATTTACCTTAATACGTGACGTCACAGACGACCCTTTTCCAACTTCCGCCATTTTCACAATCAGCTGGCAACGTTATCTGGCTAGCTGTGTTTCGTGTACAGTGACAGAGAAGCAGACTCTTACAGGCGAAAGCTCTCCCCTTGCTACGCTTCATTTGTAAAGATTGGCTGCTCTATCACGCTTCTTTGTCGGATACGGATGCCACTGGTAAGCCTTGTCAGCGATCTCAAAAAACAGTCAGCCATACTTGTAGCGTGTAATTCTATCCTAGGCTAGCACTATCCTAGCTAGCTGTCTAGGCACACTTTTCGTAGCTTGCATTTTCTACAGTCTAGAGAAAAAGTAGCGTTTTAGCTCGAGGTCGGATCACGGATCACTTCCGGTGAACCCCCGTGACACACACACAGACACACAAAACTTTGCTTAAAGGTGCTATTGCACGGAAGCGGCAACTTTTTGAAAAAATGGCCCAAAAATCAATACTGAAATTTCATT
>CAXIPT010000153.1:0-23835 GCA_964030475.1 Tethya wilhelma
TAGTCATGTGCCGAAATTGAGACCATTCCTTGTTCCAATACTTTTTACAGCACTACCCATTCCTACACTGCTTATTTTTTTAAAATTTTTACTATACTTGTATATATATGTATGGTATAGTACACATAGTAGGAATGGACTGACTGTCCCAATGACACCATACAAAATGTTCAAGCTTATAAACTCTGATAAAATGAAGGCACTGATAATGCAGAAGCTTCGGCACACTCAACTAGCTAGCACACTTGTATGACACCACTGCTGGGAAAAAAATCTTGAGATCTAGCTGGGATTCGAACCAGGTATGAGTGCTATGAGTGCATGTATCAAGAAAATTAACCACTTACAAGCAAACTGTCACTGTCACTTGCAACCTGTGATGAAGCAGCATAAATCTGAGACTATAAACCAGATGAGCAATGCTATGCATGATTAAACTTGTAAGCTCAGATTTTAGCTTGCAATTGAGCCAAGCACATCACATCCAGTAGCTGAGAGCCAAAGCTCTGTCATCTCAAGCACATCCTGTCCAACTGTATTTCTAGATAACGCGCACTATACCAACATGGGGCATGATTGATGGGTGCGGTTTTGAAGCTAAGCGTTCAGAGAAGCACGAAAGCCTCATCTTGCAAGATTCTACACGACCATTTTCAAGATAATTTTGATTCATAAACGTACACACACACACACAAAACGACTACTGTAATCCTTAATTTGCA
The DNA here is from genome assembly GCA_964030475.1 of Tethya wilhelma. Classification (NCBI taxonomy): domain Eukaryota; kingdom Metazoa; phylum Porifera; class Demospongiae; order Tethyida; family Tethyidae; genus Tethya; species Tethya wilhelma. Next base: position 723 of record CAXIPT010000153.1, read on the forward strand.
TGTGCTATACACGTGCCGAGGCTAATAGATAGATATAAGGCTTCAATTAAGGCATGCATGCTTAAAGACAGTTTTCTAACTGGATGCACCAAAGAAACTAACTGAATTAAACTCCTTAAGGCACTCTGGAGTGAAACAGAATGATGCAAACTGGTGACCTACCAGACATTTAGAGTAGATGGACCAGAAACTACCATCACATTGAAGATTAAAGGAACTTGTATAGTGACTGGATGGCTAACCACAATGGTCAACAGTTTGCCACAATTGACAGAGATAATGATCACTGGAATGACAACAACTGCATGTGCAGTACATAAGTTTTGCTATAGCCAAGTATAAACATAATATTACCACAAAAAGACTCAGAATAATAACAGCAATTGTTACATTATAGTAGTTCGTTCCTATCTTATTTTATACATTATGCAAACTGATTGAGACAGATAAACGCTACAGCGAAAAGGGTACAGGTCAAAGCATTACAATAAGACACTGTAGAAAAGGCTTTTATAGTAGTATTATTATTAGTGATGCAAGATTGCAGATATTTGTGGCACCTAGATTTGTATTGGTCTCTTTGATCTACCTTACAAACAGGCCTAGCAAGAATTTGCTACAACACCACAATAATTGCTACAACTGTTACAGCTGCATATGTGTGTACTGCTATAAAACTATACCTCATTAGCAGGCCCAGCAAAAAAGACACAAACACACAATAACTTACTGTAACAGGTGTGTACATACATGTGTAGTAACAATGATACAACCACCATTGTCCGGTGTTCTTTTGTAGGCGCATCTTATCAAGATTCAGATAAAACTAAAGACTTACTGTCATTTACAGTGGTGCACTTACAACTTAAAGACTTATTTCATGTGTTCATCTACTACAATTTTCAACAGATCAAACTAGTGCTCTTCAGACTACGAATCCCACAATAAAAGCATGCATGTAGTATAGTATACATGCCCATGCATATAGCTCCTATGGAACTTTGTTGTGGAACTTTGCAATGAAGACCCGGTATAAAAAGCATTCTCACTGAGTGCAAACATACAATGTAATACACTTCAAAGAAGGGATCAAGCATGCACAGAGTCTGAAAGGTTTTTGACTATATAGTATATCAAATAGGTGACCTATAAAGGAGATGATGATGGCCCTATCTCAGTTGGTTTTGATCGGCCTGTCATTAACTCTGGTTGTTGACAAGGTATACACAGTAAAAACAGGTGTGTCATTTCAACACATGTGTAGTGTGTTACACGTGTGTCAAAAGTGCTAAAGTGTGTTATTTTCACCATAATGGTGTTTCAAATTAAAAAAGTGTGTTGTTTTAACACATGTGCGACCAAATGACACACATGTTAACTATTTGTGTGTCAATTCAACACATCATCAATGTGTAGTTTTGAGTACTCACATTTTATTAGGTGGTACAAATAGCTAATGTTTAATTTAGTGAAATACAAATGTCATACAACTAACTACCATCCCAAGGGACTTACATTAGAGCTATGCAGTACACTTAGTGTAAACTATAGCATATAAGCAACAAGCTTAAGCAACATAATAATTTAGGCAACTTAGCTCAAATTTACCCACTTACTAGCTATTGTAATTCTACAAGCATTTTCATGTACTTTAACATGTATTTGTAAGGTTGCTTTTTCAGCCAACAACTCCAAACCATGTGGTCACATGGCCGAAAAAGGTACTCCATGTAAACCGAACTCAATATACTAGCTATACACTCCTATGTCACATGACGAAGACACTAAAACTGAGGGGACAGGTTCAACAAACATACTCATCTTATTATAAACATGTAGACAAACACACTGATCTAATTTTAGCCTACAATTCCAAACCATGTGGTTATATGCCTCAAAAAGGTACTCCATGTAAACCGAATTCAATATACTAGCTATACACTCCTATTTCACATGACGAAGACACTAAAACTGAGGGGACAGGCTCAACAAACACACTCATCTTATTATAAACATGTAGACAAACACACTGATCTAATTTTAGCCTACCATGTGGTTATATGCCTCAAAAAGGTACTCCATGTAAACCGAATTCAATATACTAGCTATACACTCCTATGTCACATGACGAAGACACTAAAACTGAGGGGACAGGCTCATCAAACACACACATCTTATTATAAACATGTAGACAAACACACTGATGTAATTTTAGCCTACAATTCGAAACCATGTGGTCATATGCCTCAAAAAGGTACTCCATGTGAACCGAATTCAATATATACTAGCTATACACTCCTATCTCACATGACGAAGACACTAAAACTGAGGGGACAGGTTCAAAAAACACACTCATCTTATTATAAACATGTAGACAAACACACTGATGTAATTTTAGCCTACAATTCCAAACCATGTGGTCATATGCCTCAAAAAGGTACTCCATGTGAACCGAATTCAATATACTAGCTATACACTCCTATCTCACATGACGAAGACACTAAAACTGAGGGGACAGGCTCAACAAACACACTCATCTTATTATAAACATGTAGACAAACACACTGATGTAATTTTAGCCTACAATTCGAAACCATGTGGTCATATGCCTCAAAAAGGTACTCCATGTGAACCGAATTCAATATACTAGCTATACACTCCTATCTCACATGACGAAGACACTAAAACTGAGAGGACAGGCTCAACAAACACACTCATCTTATTATAAACATGTAGACAAACACACTGATGTAATCTTAGCCTACAATTCCAAACCATGTGGTCATATGCCTCAAAAAGGTACTCCATGTAAACCGAATTCAACATACTAGCTATACACTCCTATCTCACATGACGAAGACACTAAAACTGAGGGGACAGGTTCAACAAACACACTCATCTTATTGTAAACATGTAGACAAACACACTGATGTAATTTTAGCTTACAATTTGAAACCATGTGGTTATATGCCTCAAAAAGGTACTCCATGTAAACCGAATTCAATATACTAGCTATACACTCCTATCTCACATGACGAAGACACTAAAACTAAGGGGACAGGCTCAACAAGCACACACATCTTATTATAAACATGTAGACAAATACACTGATGTAATTTTAGCCCGGCAACAACTTCAAACAATGGATTAATTCGCATAGCCCAAAAAGCTACCCTAAATTGATTGACTATATAAAAATTAAACATTACATTTTGTGCCATACACATGCTTACATAGCTATGTCACTCTATTGGTCACTTGGTACACTGGTCCAACTATAAAATCAATGTTTAATGTGAGTATATTGAGCTTAGTGTGTATAGTGTGCTGTTTAGAGTGTTCTGAAGAGTGCAAACACTTAAACTTGTGATTACATCATTAAGATATATGTCATTACTGAGCATGCTCAGTAGCGAAAATTGAAAAGTTATTCTTAGAAGCTGTCAAAAAGTGGAGAGAGTGAAATACTGGACAAAACTCTAAAAAGAACGCTGCAAAGGACTAGATTTTCAAAAAGGACATAGTCAACAAGATAAACTTGAGGATTTGAGGTGAGAAAAGTTTAGCTTGTCTGAAAACAAGCTCTGATAATGTGCCTTTCGAATTTGCGAAGTTAATTTGACACTTTTACAGTTGGCAGAGAATCAAAGAAGTGGAAAGAGCAGTCTATAGAGAAAGTCATCTTTATACAATGATGCAAAAGATCATCAGAGCCTACAAGGGACTTTCTTTTGAAGACTGAAAAGAGGCCCTGACAGTGCCATGAACTCTTCAGGTAAGGGTATAACTTGTCATACTGAGCAGTATTAAACTCTATAGAGTTGATTTACTTGACTGCCATATCTGTCACTTTGCTAAGGTCATAACAACACTCTGTGTGGCTGTCTTTGAGTCTTGACAAGCATCGAAGCTCAGTCCCAAGCTGTGCTGCCACCATGTGACTCAGTAGTACATCATGACACCTCAATACTGTGCAGGTAGCCATAGTTTTATGTTTCTTATTCTGTTTCATCACGCAGTGTCAGTTCTGACTTATGTGTACCAGTGTGCATTAATTGGGATGTATCTACTGCATTAGCCTTTATTTTCAAACTTTCATCAATGACAATGGTATCTCTCTATACACACATGGCATCGTATAGGCTAAGTACATGCAGTCAAGTCATGCTGACCATCAGGATTGAATACAAAAAGTATCTACCATGCCACCTCGTCCACCAGGTTGTACCAAGGGAATGTTTTGTACTATAGCTGTTGAACAAGTTTTACTGTAATTCTATGTACATGTACCTGCATTTAGTGCCAGGTTTTGTTTAAGTTGTAACCACTGATGCTTTGCTTTGTAATTACTAGCTACATATTCACAATGTTTTGTTTGGATGTCTTATTTGTACACAATTTGTCTCCTTTAAAAAACATGTAAATTTTTTGTGACAATAAACCTTTATTTTGACACACTGAATGAGATAGCACCTATGTTGTTTTAGCACACTAAATGAGATAGCACATATGTTGTTTTAGCACACTTTAGCTTTGACCTACGTGTTGATTTGACACACATTAGATATGACACGCGTGTAAGGTGTGTCATTCTAGGAGACATTCGTTTGACACGCATTCGCGTGTCAAAATGACACACTTGTTTTTACTGTGTGGCACAAATTGCTCAGCAATATCTGAGAAGCAAGGGGGTGCTTAACCAAGCAAAAAATACAACTTCAGCAGGATATTATGGTAACAATTAACATTTCAAACTAAATGACAAAGAAATTTAAACTAATCATACATTGTTAACGAAAAGCTTTAAAATTATTGTCTGCATATATACACTGAAAGATAACTGACTACTGCACAAAGATTTTTTATTATATATGTTATTTATTTAGTCATGCACATGGTATAGGTGAGTGTGATTTGCACATAATGAACATATTATGATAATTGGAGAAATTTAAGTCATGATAGCTAGAATACAATCATAAACTGTGAAACTAAATTTAGGCAAAACTTCGAGTGATTTGTGCCAGGGCCTAATCATCAGTTTTAGTTTACCATATATTGTGGATCAATACCTATATTGATCAGCCATGCACTGAAACTGAAATGGTATAGAAATTAGGGTTTCAGCTAGCACCTTTCCAAGCTGGATATAATTATATGTGAGATCTCAGATAAAAGTGGGGTTCCATAGAACTCTCCATGGAAATTTACCCTATAGATAATTAATTAAGCATTAATAACTAAACTTGCATGGGCATAAAAAAATGACCATCAGTATCTTGAGACTTATGCAAACAGGCCCATTCAGGTAGCTATATAGGTGCCTGTCTCAATTAAATTTTGCTCAACCTGATCTGGGTACCGGTGTAGCTGCTGTGCTGTGTGCTGGAAAACAAATTTGGCTTATATATAGAAAATCCATGCAGTGAGTGGTAACTTGATGAAACCTGACTTAGACTCATCTTATACTGTACACAATTATATACAGTTTACGGTATGCACAAAAAATGCTGAATTTATAGCTAGGAGTCAAATGCAGCGAAGTCCCTAGAACTGACCACTAATATGACTAAGAAAGGTTTGTTTAGCTACATTATAGCTATTAATTCTACAATTTGAAAGTGTTATGTTTATGCTCACTAATAAACTTAACTCGAAAGACTAATTGCAAGTTCTACGGTTTTTCTAGATAATGCACAACATGGGCATGATCAATGGAATCGATGAAGTTTCAAAACCTAATTGCTCCTCTGCTTTTGCCCCAAAAACTCAAAACAATACACATAACAACTAAATCAAGCAGTAAATTACTCAGGATTATAACTAATCTAGCCTCTTCCTTTGTTCAGAGGTTTTGCTATACATGCGCAATCTACATGCACAGTCAGCTTAATGCATGGATTTTAAGAGATGTGTAATCAAGTTATCACTGATTCAGCTTTATGGAGGATTAATAGTTTATGATCCTTTAGATTTGCATGATTGAGCTCTTTCAGTGAAACCTGTTTTGCCAACTGTTGTACGTGCATTGTTGCAATTTTGCAAATAATTATATTATAATAATTATTATATTATTGGTAGCCCTATATTGCTTCCTATACAGTTAATTCTTAATTTACTCAAGTACATATAAAGTGTATGGATGTTTCAGGTCAGATAATTACATTGTTATGAATTGATTACACATTATTGTTGTTGACTGTATGCTTTTGGAACAGCCTGTAGTCATATTGTGTTACTTCACAAAGGTGCATAGTGAACCAGGCATGCTATGTGACTCTTATAACAGTATTGTAATAATACAATAACTACAAATGAAAAGCACCAAAGCTGCATAATGTTGACCCTTGGGATGCCTAATGAATGAGGTCATGGCCTGCCTGAGCATGCATGCATTATGATGCATGCATGCATAGATGTATGCATCATAAGTCAAGGGTAGTCATGCCCCTTTTTAATTTGCTTCTATGAACATGAGCAGCAGTTTGTCCATTGTTTGGAATTGCGAAGTGTCCCTTGTTTGGAGGGTTTTCTTTTGTATTAAGTAATGTAGGTTTTTCATCTAGGAGCACGGCTACTCTCCGCCATAGAGAGGTTGTCAACTGTTGGGAGAGTCTGTTATCGAAGGTTCAACTGTAACAAGCTTTCAACATCAATACACAGTTCTGCATGCTTGGTTTTAACAATTGCAGTTATCTATACTAGTATGTCTGCATGGTTTGTTTTGCAAAGAATTATAATGTTTTGTTCTACTCCCGAACAAGCAATTTTGATTGAAAAGTGCCTCAGATAGCAGACAAACCGGAAACCACACCAGCATTACTATCACATGCATGTGCAAATATTATGTCACATCAGAGAAGGTGAGCACGGTCAGGTTCTAAAGTGCAGGAATTCTTGCAGGACCATGATGTCCTGGTGGAAAACATGCAAGACCCTTGCAGAAAAGCCAGCAGCAGATTGCCTTGCAGTCCAGTGGGCTTGGGCCAGCTTTAACTGATACTGTTGCAGTTGAAGACAGACTGTTAGTGGAACTTCAATGTCTTTTGAACTGGCATAGCAGTAGTGTTAACCATTCTTTAATATTCACTACTTGATTGAACCATTTTATTATTTTTTTTTCCCTTAGAAAATACCCGATTAGCGGCCACCTAGACTATGAACAACTCGCTACATGTGACACCTGGGACAAGTCTGGCCTTGAAACCGCCGCAATAGATCGGTTGGCGGCACTAGGATCATCTGCAATACTGTGGTCAGCTTTGGTACTAGTGGAAACTTGATGTGATAAAACTGAAGTTGAGGATAATGGTGTTAGAAACTTGGGGGAGCCCAGTAGACAATGGTGTGCATTAGATAGCTAGATTTCTCACAGTTATTTTTTCCTTTTCTTGGCAAGTGGTTTATTGACTGAAGTTTCCAGTGTTAGGGCTGTTGCTTTATCCAGTAGGTAGGACTTCTTTCTTTTCTTCCTCTTAGGTTTGGTGGTGGCCAGAAGAAAGACAGTTGAGAAACCAGCAACAGATTGTTCGGCCACTGAGCTTCATCTAGTGTTAAAGGCGCAGTCGCACAAAAGTAATTACGGCGCCATTTTTTTTTTAATTCTGGACCCAAAAATCAAAAACTCAATCTGATTGGTTGAAATACATCATTGGAATGTAACTATTTCGCACAGTTACGGTGATCGAGAACGCATAGATTTAGCGTTGAAAACCTGTACAGTTAGGGAAAAAAAGTAGCTAGGTAAGCTAGAAGAGTAACGCTAGAGCTTTTCATGAGCATTGGCAGTATTTGAAGAGCGTGGAGACACATGTTAGCGCTGGTCTTTTGCGCACAGGAATTACGTGCATAATAAGGCTTCATTATGTCACGTAAAAGCTAGAGCTTCCGGGCCATGCGACTGCGCCTTTAACTGAAGTTGTTGCAACTGCAGACACACAGGCATTGGGATCTCCAAGCTATATAGCATAACCAGACTCAACAGCTGCTACTCCGATGTTTGTTGTGTCAGCCTTAAATATAATTATAAGAGTTGAACTTGGCATGTTAGTTAGGGCAGAGTTTAGAAGATGCTCAGAAGCCATTGATCATGTGAGTACAGTGAAAACTTTTGCTCCATTTCTGTTAGCAGAAGTACACGTAATATAGAACTAGGGCCTAAGTACATGCAGGCACATGTCTGTTATAGCAGGATCCCAGTATGGCTATCTGAAATTGAGAGTTAACCTCACACTAGAAAGATAGTTGAGGTTATAAAGTACACTGAAAAAACCTAAAATAGGTGTGAGAGCTGTTACTGACTCTCCATTAGCTCAGTGGACAGTATACACTAGACCCAGAGTAGATACATTACTCATATGCATGAACTACTTGTAGTTCCAATTCACGTTTGTAGTGCACATTCCTACTTTTAAGCCTTGGCATGTGTATAGCACGTGCAGAGGATTATGGTAGTTGCATGTTTTGTCTGTCTGTTCAATCGAAATCTCAAGAAAGCGACAAAATTGATGGTACTTACCTTCATAAATGTGGTTTTTATTGCCCAAAATGCTATTGTTGCTGAGATTTGAGGCTTTTGTGCTTCTCAGTCAGTTTTAGTTCTTAGATTTGAGGCCAGGCCTACTGATTTAGTGTGTGTTATTTAGAATCACAGCAATGATCACTACATCATGCTGCTCTATGCTGCTGCTGCTGCTGTTCCTTGGAAAGACAGACAAAAGTTAGTCTGCTTTCAATTATGTTTTAGCATGTGTAGATTTTCAGTCTCCCTGTGGCTGAGGCTCAAGTCAGGTCTTCTGCTGTTGGTCAGTGTTCCTTGGAAAGACGAAGAAGGGTGGGCCTATTTTCTACACAAGCATAATAGATGTATTTGCATGTATAGATTTTTTGGTCTGCCTGTGACCGTCTATTTAAGGTTACCAGCTATAGTTAGCTCATGAATATGCTAATAACACGGTATACAAGCAAGTTATTTTGGACACGCAATTTGGCCTGAAGCTTAGTTGGCAATTTTTTTTCGCATAGAAACCTTATCTTGCTGTATATTGTACATTTTCTATTTATTCGAAGGAATGGGCAGGGCGAGACGAAGAGAAATTTTGAATCCAACTTACAGTTTTGAAGTCTTGGGCATCCACTCGAGCGTCTATCTATCAAGCTTCAACCAACAATGGAAGTGCAGGACTCTTCTGTTTCACATCTCTTAACTATTTTCTCTCTGTGTCACCCTCTGAAAGGTGCTTACCTATCGTTAGAAGCGCACAATGCTCAGTTCAGAGCCTTATTGCTGGTATGATTTGCCGACAAAAAATTTCTGAGAATACACCATTTTTGTTGCCATCGTAAATTTGGCGGATTGTCAGATGAGCATTAGTACCACCAAATTAAAATCCGCCAATATTTAGTGCACACGCATACATAGTTGCCAACCTCCAACTAAAAGAAAGCGGGACATTAAAACCGCGCTAGCAAAAATNCAGTTTTAGTGTCTTCGTCATGTGACATAGGAGTGTATAGCTAGTATATTGAATTCGGTTTACATGGAGTACCTTTTTGAGGCATATAACCACATGGTAGGCTAAAATTAGATCAGTGTGTTTGTCTACATGTTTATAATAAGATGAGTGTGTTTGTTGAGCCTGTCCCCTCAGTTTTAGTGTCTTCGTCATGTGAAATAGGAGTGTATAGCTAGTATATTGAATTCGGTTTACATGGAGTACCTTTTTGAGGCATATAACCACATGGTTTGGAATTGTAGGCTAAAATTAGATCAGTGTGTTTGTCTACATGTTTATAATAAGATGAGTATGTTTGTTGAACCTGTCCCCTCAGTTTTAGTGTCTTCGTCATGTGACATAGGAGTGTATAGCTAGTATATTGAGTTCGGTTTACATGGAGTACCTTTTTCGGCCATGTGACCACATGGTTTGGAGTTGTTGGCTGAAAAAGCAACCTTACAAATACATGTTAAAGTACATGAAAATGCTTGTAGAATTACAATAGCTAGTAAGTGGGTAAATTTGAGCTAAGTTGCCTAAATTATTATGTTGCTTAAGCTTGTTGCTTATATGCTATAGTTTACACTAAGTGTACTGCATAGCTCTAATGTAAGTCCCTTGGGATGGTAGTTAGTTGTATGACATTTGTATTTCACTAAATTAAACATTAGCTATTTGTACCACCTAATAAAATGTGAGTACTCAAAACAACACATTGATGATGTGTTGAATTGACACACAAATAGTTAACATGTGTGTCATTTGGTTGCACATGTGTTAAAACAACACACTTTTTTAATTTGAAACACCATTGTGGTGAAAATAACACACTAGCACTTTGACACATGTGTAACACACTACACATGTGTTGAAATGACACACCTGTTTTTACTGTGCAGGGCCTACTGACTCTGATGATCAGTGTAAGCATGCAAAGTATGCACAAATTTCCATGGAGCATATATTTCTCGAATTACAGTTGAAGTTCAAGCAGTGAGCAAGAAAACATGCACATGCACTTTCAGTTTAATTGTTTATAATATAAGTCCATAATTATAGTACATGCATGCTTCTTATACTATTAAACATTTGCATGCACTATATCTAATATAGTATATAATAATTATTTGTACCATAGTTACCGGTACTCACTTCAAAGGCACCACCTATAGGTGTACATTGGCCATGTACACTGTCTATAACCACGAGCTGATACCCTATACGTAGGGTGTATGAGCTAATACACCCTAGGTAGTGTATGAACTTGTGGCTTCACTATGGTAGCCATTTGTACTATAGGTTTTTAGTGTGTATGTATTGTAACCTTTGTGCAGCTGTATATCTTCCCTCGGGCTGCACCCTCAGGAATACATACAGCTGCCCTCAGGTTACAATAACCATACACACTAAAAACCTATAGTACAACTAGTAGATAGCTGCCTCCATGGCACTCTCTTTTAGTCGATCATGCCAATTAATAATTACATCAGGACATAATTATGTACGGTAGTACACATAATATTATAGTAGGAATGGGCCAAATGTCTTATAGACAATACAAACTTAATTGATGTTATAATATTATAAAAATCTTGTAAAGCAAAAGTTATATTACTTAATAAGATGTCTGAGTGCTCAGAGACGGAAGTTTCTGTCAGCTTAATTAGATCTTGCATGCAATTAGTAATCGCTCATAGAGAGACTCTAGGCAACTTCCAGACTTGTAAAGAGCATAATTAGTGGGAAGCCCTGACTGATAGTTTGTTCCGCTAATGGTATGTATAATTTATGGTTTCCACTGAGAGAACTGTGAAGTGTTCAGCCATCTTTGACTATACACAAAGTAAGTTCTCAGTTTTCACGGAAACTAGCTATGTTCCTTATTTATACTCGTTCTGATCTGAAATTTGCCTAAACAAAACTTAAGCTACAAACCTGTAAAACTTAGTATAAATTCATGCACTTCAATTAGCAGTGCCATCATCATGATCAGATACTGCAGCCTCTGTTAATTTGTCCTTTAGGAAGTCTCCTGCAAGTAAGCACTATGGTTACATCGCTATTCTCGGGACAGTCATACATTCACAGATTCACATAAAATTATACTGTTTTTAGGTTGCCCTGAAGATATGCTATCTGATTTGTGCATGTGTGCATCATCTAGAGTACTTCAAAGTGTCCAGTCATTGTAACTGACAAGTCACTCAGAGTGCTGTTTAAAGGCGCAGTTTCATGGAAGTAATTACTGATGATAACTCTTTTTGAATTCCGGGCCCAAAAATCAAAAACTCAATCTGATTGGACGAAATACATCATCGGAATGTAAATTTTTGCACAGTTACAGAGAAATGCAGATATTTGTTGTCGTGATTGCGATTGAGAACACGCAGATTTAACATTGAAAACAAGTGCAGCTACATGGTCAACTGCTTAGGTTTTGCACTCTTGTGCTTTAAGCACTAATTCAAACTTATAGATAGGTAAAAATACATCCAGCGATCTACCCTAAGCCCAAAATATTTGGCTAAAAATACCGCTATTCTATCGATCCATGCAGAGGAGGTTGCATGCAAGTGCGCAATTAGAGAAACGTAGATAACGTTGATTGGTTAAAAAATTGCTGAATCAGCGATCTTTTTCTGCTGATCCAGCAACATTTACGGAGGTGTAGCCACAATACACTGAGAAAAAATGCTGATCAGGGAGAAAAAGAACGCTGACTCAGCAATTTTTTAAGCAATCAGCGTTATCCGCGTGATCTCTAATTGCGCACTTGCAACCTCCTCTGCTGTCGATTACTGATAACTTTCAATCTTCATACTTTTTAGAATGGGGGTTCAAGGCACACTAATTGAGAAGTGACGTCAAAGTATACGGACGTGTGTCGATAATTTTCAATCGCCCTGGAATTCCAGGACGATTAAGCGCATGCGCAAACAGTGTGTATCAGCCCCTCTCTGGAAACGAGGCTAGACCATCACCATGCAATCCAGAGCATATGCATGGGTACGGTGGTACTACTTAAGTAATGCTCAGGTTGGGAAGTGGCAGGCATTGACTCCTTAAAAAATCAAAAGAACTCGATCGTGTCTACTATAGAAAGTCAGATAAGACCTAGTGTTCGAATTCAACTCAGCTTAAAAGTTTATAAAGTATGCTGTTCCCAGCAACATTTGTCTGTATAGCTCTTCTGATGGTGGAAGTGGAATCACAGCTGCAATGTTCTACTGGGGATCTCAGGCTGGTAACCTTGCATAAATTATTGTCATTCAGTAGAAATTAGCTATTAAATTTTACATACTATATACTTGACTTATTTATCAAGTTGTTGGGGGCCACTGTGGCTGGTTTTAGCCTATATACCAGTTATCATGATCTCCTCTAACTTAAAGAGGCCTGCATTAAATCATACGGCCGGGAGAGATTGACTTGTAGTAGTGCATGAACCAGAGCTATATATTCGGGTTCACTGCATATATATTATAGCAAAGTATATAACCTTCTTGTAAAGCATTCAAGTCTGGTTGGTTTAGTGCATGCAGATTCTTACATCTATGTATATAGCATTGGAAAAATTGTCAATTGAGATGCATACATAGCAAATTGCATTGTTAATGTTATTATGATTATGCATCTCCACATAGAGTCACTAATATTAATTTTAGTAACTCATATTTTTTGTGACAAACTATAACTCAACAAGGATAAATAGCATAACTATTAGTATCAAAAAGTAAACTAGCTGAAAGCTTTCTTAATTCTTTGAATACCACTGATAATAAGAAGAGCCTGGTACTACCATGTATAAAGTTACATAAACAATCACGATAGCCCACAAAAACTTGAGTTTGTATGGTTCGNTACATGCAGGCACATGTCTGTTATAGCAGGATCCCAGTATGGCTATCTGAAATTGAGAGTTAACCTCACACTAGAAAGATAGTTGAGGTTATAAAGTACACTGAAAAAACCTAAAATAGGTGTGAGAGCTGTTACTGACTCTCCATTAGCTCAGTGGACAGTATACACTAGACCCAGAGTAGATACATTACTCATATGCATGAACTACTTGTAGTTCCAATTCACGTTTGTAGTGCACATTCCTACTTTTAAGCCTTGGCATGTGTATAGCACGTGCAGAGGATTATGGTAGTTGCATGTTTTGTCTGTCTGTTCAATCGAAATCTCAAGAAAGCGACAAAATTGATGGTACTTACCTTCATAAATGTGGTTTTTATTGCCCAAAATGCTATTGTTGCTGAGATTTGAGGCTTTTGTGCTTCTCAGTCAGTTTTAGTTCTTAGATTTGAGGCCAGGCCTACTGATTTAGTGTGTGTTATTTAGAATCACAGCAATGATCACTACATCATGCTGCTCTATGCTGCTGCTGCTGCTGTTCCTTGGAAAGACAGACAAAAGTTAGTCTGCTTTCAATTATGTTTTAGCATGTGTAGATTTTCAGTCTCCCTGTGGCTGAGGCTCAAGTCAGGTCTTCTGCTGTTGGTCAGTGTTCCTTGGAAAGACGAAGAAGGGTGGGCCTATTTTCTACACAAGCATAATAGATGTATTTGCATGTATAGATTTTTTGGTCTGCCTGTGACCGTCTATTTAAGGTTACCAGCTATAGTTAGCTCATGAATATGCTAATAACACGGTATACAAGCAAGTTATTTTGGACACGCAATTTGGCCTGAAGCTTAGTTGGCAATTTTTTTTCGCATAGAAACCTTATCTTGCTGTATATTGTACATTTTCTATTTATTCGAAGGAATGGGCAGGGCGAGACGAAGAGAAATTTTGAATCCAACTTACAGTTTTGAAGTCTTGGGCATCCACTCGAGCGTCTATCTATCAAGCTTCAACCAACAATGGAAGTGCAGGACTCTTCTGTTTCACATCTCTTAACTATTTTCTCTCTGTGTCACCCTCTGAAAGGTGCTTACCTATCGTTAGAAGCGCACAATGCTCAGTTCAGAGCCTTATTGCTGGTATGATTTGCCGACAAAAAATTTCTGAGAATACACCATTTTTGTTGCCATCGTAAATTTGGCGGATTGTCAGATGAGCATTAGTACCACCAAATTAAAATCCGCCAATATTTAGTGCACACGCATACATAGTTGCCAACCTCCAACTAAAAGAAAGCGGGACATTAAAACCGCGCTAGCAAAAATTTAAAGCCACGCCCCATTTACGTGAGGGCACACCCTTTTAATTGCAATAGTACGAAGTGCAAAAAGCTTCTAGCGAAGCACCACACAACTCAGCGCTACAGAAAGCTCAAAGTTTTGCTTATAGTCGTCATTTAGGCCATAATAGAGTTGAAAGAAGTAACTTTTACGCCAAAAACTTTAATTTTTTGGGAAAAAGTCAGACACTTCTCAGTATTCCGGGACATTTGCACTGTTTCAGTCCAACCAGGACACCACCGGGACATAGGTCAAAATTCCTGGACTGTCCCGGCCATTCTGGGACACTTAGCAACTATGCGCATATACATGCATATCGTGCACGTGATAACTGTAGCTGGCTTGCTCGCCAAATTTAAATCCACCAAATTCAAAGTTTCCTCAATCCGCCAAATTTTCCAGCTTATGTGGTTTAACGAAGTTAAACTAAGTTAACCACGAGCAACATGCATGCCCCTTTTTGTAGCTGCGTGTTAACGTGTTATTCTCATGATAGATAGCGGTTTAGTCTACGCATGTGCAACTCACTGTGCTTTCCTTGTGCTGCTCCCTTTTCTGTGCTCTCGTTGATCTGTCTTCTTTTGGTGACCTTCGATAATCCTGCACTGGTCTAACAATTGTCAAGCTGTGACCATGTCGACAAGTGATATTACTACAGCTTCGGAGCTCCAGCCGGCTGTTACTCCGGTGACTGTGACTACTTTGGTGATTAGCGAATCCATTGCTATCCTCACTGCTCGACTTACAGCACTGGAGCAGCAGTTCTGATCGAGCCCCCGTGCTCCCTAGCACATCCGTTCCTCTGAGCATTACCCCCTTGTAAGTCATTTATATGCCCGCCATGGCCCATGGTGCGCTGCCCATAGCCCCTAGTTTGCTCTTGCTTTAATCTTAGCCACCTGCTTTAGCTATTTTGCCATTCACAGATGCCCCTAACCCTATAGCTCCTAATTCACTGCCCTATCTCTTGCAATAATCTTTATAGCTATTTTGTATTAAACTTGTTTGTATAATTACTCTGCTTATTTGCTTTGCCCACCTGCCCCATGCACATGCACACTTAGGCTCTCCTGCTGCCCCTCGCACAGCAACAACAACTCTCCCACAGCTCAATGTCGCCGGCCTCTGTTTACCAAGTTTCTCAGCAGCCACGACTGGGCCCACTCTTAGCCTCCTCCTTACTTCAACCATTCCGAGCCCACCAATCCCACTGAGCATTACATCTACCGGCACCTCCTCCCTCAGGCCTTGCTCCCCAACCAGGCCACCATTGTATATTACCAGCAGATTTCCAAGATTACCCCCAAAGCTCATTGTTTCGATTTTATCATTGGAGTATACAGACCTTAGTGACATTCTGCCTGAGCAACTTCACTCCACCTCCAAGCAAGCCTCTTCCAAATTGTCGTCCTCCCAGGGATACCAGTTGGCGAAAGAAGCGGCAAATATACCCGACATTGTCACCTGGATTGAGGTGTTCTCGACATACATCTTATCCCAAAGCACTACCAGACTTGATCACATATCAGCTCTTTATCGTGAAACATAGCAAAAGATTCCGCTATCCTTCATGGCTTTTTTACGATGTTCAGTACCGTAAATGGGCAGCAACCAATAACAGTCGCAATTGGGCTTCCGCTAACCCTAGCTTGCATTCACTGGACAGGCATTGGCCATCAATTGGTGTTATATTTGTCAGGTAGAAGGAGGGGACCACACACTTGACTTCCCTCAATACCCATCCTGCAAATCAACTCCAGCCATCGCAATGCATCCTCCTGCCCTCCAACCTCTACCACATTAGCAGCCCCACCACCCAAGCATCCAACCCCAACCCATTGTATCCTGTATAACAAGAATGGCCGACCATGTCCCTATGGGGCTGCATGCAAATTCCAGCACATCTGTTAATTCCTACTGCTCTGGTCCACACCGGGTGCTCTCCTGCCCACTCAAGCACAGTCCCATGCCCAGAACCAACTCTCTGTGTGCCACTCTGCTAGTGCCTGTTACCATATGATTATGCTTTTCTCAATGCTATCATTTAATCCCACTGTCAATCATTCTAATCCTACTGTCAATCATTTTGCTGCATCACTTATAATATCTTGCAGCTGTTCACTTGATTCTAATTCTATATCCACTATAATCACTCATATCTTGTACAAATGATTACCTAAGGTAAACCACAAAGGAATGATTATCGCACCTGCAGTGCAGGGGTACGGTTAACAGTTTTGAATTCATATGCCCACACACTCCACACTATGCAGGCTCCAGCGCTAGCCCCTCTGTTAGCCCAGCCCTAGCCTCCTTGGTACACAGCAGACCTGATGAAAATTGCAGCCTGCACAAACCCCTCTCAACCGCCATTGCCATCAAAACTCCAACTCAACATTCAACACTCCAACTACTACAACTCCCCTCAATCTCCAAGCTTGGGAACTATTTCTGCACTCACACCCCGACCCAACTTTGTGCTGCGAGGCATTGAAAATGGTTTTCGTCTAGGCTTTGCCCACAATACCCACTCATGTATCCTCGCAAAGCAAAATCACCCATCAGTGATTAACCACCCTGAAGTCATTCGCAATGGACTTTCCAAAGAAGTGGAAAAAGGTCTCTTAATGGGGCCAATACACCTTGCCAATTTTCCTTATGTCCAGATAAGCAGCCTAAGAACTGTACCAAAAGGCATTCCGATAAGTGATATAGCTATGAAGGATCAAAAATGAAAATGAAGTAGTCATGTGCCGAAATTGAGACCATTCCTTGTTTCAATACTTTTTATTGTATTTCCCATTCCTACACTGCTTATATGCTACTTGTATAAGTACAAGTTCCATCTTCATACAATAAACCATTGATTGATAATAGTTAAAAATATGTAGTTGGTACAATAAAAACCCCTAAAAGCACCTTGTGTATATTTAAGGTTAAGGGCAACAGTTGGCTCATGAATATGCTAATCACTACATGCTAGTTATTTTAGAAGACAGTTAATTTCATCGCCAAATTGTGCAGAGCTAGCACTAATTCTAACCATATATTGGCAATTAGCAAACTGTACAGTCCCAAGTAAAGGGCCAGATGAAGAGTTTTCTTGAAAATGAGTGACTGAAACATCGTAGCTGCTCGTCGTTGTCTCCTGGCAGTTGCCTAGGACGCTTTGCTGGACGCTTAATTTTTAGCTTCCTAAAATGCTCACTGTTTGATGCAGAAAAAAAATCTCGATGTCTACCCTCAAGAAAGAAGGTAAGTTTTTGTTACTACAGTGTTTTGAAAATAGCTGCCTATTTTCTAAGAAAAAAATGGCAGATATAATTTATTCCAGCGAAAATTCTTGGTAGTGTACTAGAATAGCTATGAAGTCCGGGTAGTTGGTGATGCAAGAACAAACAGTTGATTGCTAAGCTGTCCAAGAGGCAAGAGTCCCACATTCCAGTTCTGGTGTTAGATACAGCAGATTTTCTAGCTCATCATTGCTCATGAATTATTCACAAGTAGCAAAAATTTTTAAAAAATAAGCAGTGTAGGAATGGGCAGTGCTGTAAAAAGTATTGGAACAAGGCATGTCTCAATTTCGGGCACATGACTACTTCATTTTCATTTTTGATCCCTCAATTATTGTCGTAAATGGTTCCAGAATTATCTACAGTAGATGAAGTTTATCAGCTGAGCAACAGTATCACTTACTAATGGTTCAAATTTGTGCAAATCTTATCACTTGCATTGGCTAAATAGTGGAATGAAGTATAGCAGGCAGGATTAGATTATATTGGCCAAGACTTGAACACACAAAAAAATGAAGTAGTCATGTGCCTGAAATTGAGACATGCTATGTTCCAATACTTTTTACAGCACTGCCCATTCCTACACTGCTTATTTTTTAAAAATTTTTGCTACTTGTTCATTCACTTTTTTCAACACTACAGTGTGAAGACTGTTAGAGACTGGTTAGTCCCTACAAAAAGCTTGAGTAGCAGCTACATGCATTGTAGTGCTAGAGCAACTAAAGCGAGCGCATGCGCGTTCAATGCCACGTGGATAGATAATGAATGACCTTTGAACTCTACCTACGGGAAGATTGCTATACGTTGAAGTACATGAATTTATATGCTAAGTTTCAAAGCTTTCTAGTTTTTATTTAGGCTTATTTGTGATGAAAATGAGTATCAAGGAACGCAGTTCCCTTGAAAAGGACGTGCCTTGTGCTGTCAAAGTTGGCTCCACACTTTCTGGTTCTCTGGAAACCGTGTTCAAGTAAGTCAGTTAGTACATAAGTAAGTACGTTAGGAGAACAAAAATGGCACTGTTGTGGCTTCCCACTAGCGCTCTCTACGAGTTCCCAGGGAAGTTTCTGTGAGTTTCAGGCCTTGCATGCAGTTGGTAATCTGTTGGGGAGAGCCTTTGAGCAAGTTTGAGGGCTTAACGTTGTTTTGTTAGATTTTTATGGTGATAAACATTTTGTATTGGGTCTATGAGACATGTGGCCCATTCCTACTATACGTACTACCGTACGTATGATGTCCACACTGTGACTCCTAACCTTAAGTGTAGGAAGGTTGTATGGAACTAAGACCTTTACCATTACATTCAGTGTGATAAGAGCATTGAAATGATATCCATTTTATTGTAGTTTGCTAAACCTATATAGGCTAAATTAGCTTTTCACCCATAAGTGCTGAATATACAGGACTGAGAGATTATGAATCGCATGAACTAACTTAACGCAAACAAGATGGAATGGCTGTTAGAGTGCGTAAGGAATTCTTACTCCGGGCAAAATGAGAGACTCAATAAGGAGATTGTTAAATGCAGCCCATACAGGAAGAATTCTGCACACACTCTCTAACACCCATTCCATCTTGTTTGCGTTCTTTTTAACTGAGCCATTCCTGTGTCTCATTAAATTTCCGATGTTTTTTTTACTTGTTGATTATTAATTCAAAAAAAATTATTTTCAACAATTCTTGATCAAATTTGTACAAAAAGAAGTAAATAATTATATATAAATAAAACACACACACACACTTAAGTCTTAGGATATAATAGGCAAAATTAGAAGCTTGTTTTGACACTAACGAAGTGGAATCAATTGTAGCAGACGCAATATTTCCCTTCCATTTCACATGTACTCTCTTTCCAGTAGTCACTAGGTTGCCCCATTGCTGCTCTTAATAAGATCAGAAGTGCTGCCTGAATCATAGACTATAGTACTGTTAACTATTGTTGTACTGTTATTACTATATATTCTAATAGAACAGGAAGTGCATATATGTGCAATATAAAATGCTGTGTAAGGGCTGCTATAGAGCAGTCTGTCATGTTAGTCTGATTTGTGCAAGAATGAGTTTCTCGAAAGAAGACTATTGACTATTGACTCTAAGTAAACCTGGTAGTTACATTTGGCGACCCTGCCAGGATAGAGCAGAGACAGACTCAACAGCCAAGTCAGGCTGGCAGCTCCCGAAGGCGTATGTGTCGCATTGGACACGGAAGTCAAGATACAGAGTCCAACTGCTACTGATAAGCCGTGTATGTCGAAGCGGGAGTTGAGGGCACTACTGAAAGGGAGCCCTGGTTCTGCCAGCAAGAGCCGAACTCGTGAGCTGAGGATCCGCATCCCGAACAAACCCAATTTGGGCGGCAGTATGGCAAGCGGTTTGTAACAAAAATCCCTTAACGCTAACGTGACGTTGTAAGGGCATACAACGTCACGTTCTAAGATTTAGGACGTCACGTTCAAGTTGCAACGTACTTATAGGACATCAAGTGAATTTAGAACGTCACGTTCAAACCTTAGAGTATGACGTGCATTAATCAGAACCAAATGTACCACGTGCTTGATTCAGTTCAACTTGAGTCATGGAGCAGACAGAGTTGGAGCTTCTTTTTGAGATTGATGAATCCTCTAGGCTGATCAAAGTAAAGCCTGAGTCACTCCTTGTAGCAGTAGAGTCAGAGCTGGGGAAGATTGGCTTGGACATTTCCCTTGTACCCCTGTCACCGATAAACGAGGAAGAGCTGAAAAGGCGAACCAAAGAGGTGGGTAAAGAAATTCAACTGCTATGTTGATGTGACCGACGAGGGTCAAGTATGCGATGGAGATCGACTGACTATATTTCTAAATGGTGTGCACCCAGTGAATCGGAAGCTAGTAGTAGTAAGAAGGTAAGTCCGGGCACAGCCTATCATGTTATGAAATGACATAGTATAGTAGTTAAGTTATTAGAGAATGTGACTGGTAAGTGTTATCTATCACAAAACTGTTGATAATACTTGGATTTTGTTGTTGGCATAGGCTAACCCTACCACTTCAGCATTAAAACATTGTGATCAGATTGGAACCGTATCTGATGCAAGTGCAAAAGCTCTTCGAAAGTTATTCCCTGGTTTTGGCTCAAGCAGTGGTGAGAAAGGCAAACGAAAATTTGATCCACGTGAGGAGTGCATTGTTTCAGAGCAAAAACGTAAGAAGAAATCTACAAGCATTCGTATATAAAGCCAAGGATCTTTCCAGTGGTCCTTTTAAAAAAGAAAACCATTTTTGTGCCCAAGGGTCATAACCGTCAACATTTATCCAAAGATGGTCGTATTCAGATGCTTACTTTTCGGAGGAATATGTCCAGTGATGAGGTGACAAGTACAATTGTGGAGTCATTTTCAGCCTTTCGATTGGACGGATTGGTGTTTTTAAGGTGTGGTCAGGACAATTGTCTCTCAATTATCTAGGACACAGAAATGAATGGAGATTCTGTATTTGAAGTAGCTGGACAAGAAAGTCTGTATGTGATGGCAAAAGCTAAGGTAAGTTATAATGTCCTTTCATGAGTGGTCCTTACTTGAAAGTCTATAATAATAATTATACTGCATTTAATATATAGGTTGTCCCAGGCGAAATGGAGGCAAGTTCTAGTATTGGAGATTCAACCACTAGCACCGCTATGCCCTTTGAGCAAGCACAAGTAATGGAATGCTATTATGAATTATATAGTATAATTACTATTTACATGACTAAAACATCATCACACAGAATCAAGATCAGGTATTAGTCCCACAGTCAAGCAAAACTGAAGCAGGTTCTAGTGCTATGCCCTCTGAGAAAACACAAGTAAAGGAATTCTAATATGATTTATTAATTATTGTTATTGTAGACTGGTTTTCATCACATAGAATCAAGATCAGGCATTACTCTCCCAAAACTCAAAAACTTCAGAAGCAGAGTCTCTTGAGCAATGGCGAGCACTTCGATCTGAACAAGACAAGGCATATGAAGAGTCTCTTCAAGCAGATCGTGAAAAGGCAAGTTGTCATGAATTTGTATTATAGTTGTGTGAAAAATTAATGTGTATACATGTACTAATTCAGGCTAGAATTGCTGCAGAAAAAAATTTTCGAAAGGAGGTATGATATTATTACAATAATTTTCACCTGTTTTACTGACATTTTTTATACTGTAGAAGATCAATGAGCTAAAACAATCCTTGCAAGACAAGTTCAAGAGCCATACTGGCCCCTTTAAAGTTGCTTTCCGCTTTGCAGATGGGACGGTAAAGAAGTGTGATTTTGCTTCTGAAGATATAACTAAGGTATAGGTACTGCATTATAAGTTGATAGTACCTATACCTGCTCTTATTACAGAAATGTTATTTTGTTATTTGAAAATAGGTTCTATATGAGTTTGTGTTCTTAGTTGAGGGTGCTGGAGAGAGTTTCCGTTTAGTGACCACTATACCAAGAAAGGTTGTACCCTACAGTGAGAAGTCATTGATGTCATCAGCCTGTTTGAACCAGCCGTGTACGCTAATGGTGGAGATGCCCCTAATATTGCTCAATTGCTGCTTGATGTATGTAAATAACCTAGCTTCATTTAATTACAAACCCATTGGTCATCTGATCATGATGACAAAAGTCATGTGTATGTTTTGTTTGATTTATAGGAGTACTCCTCTAGAGTGCAAACAGATGTGCAAGTGCTAGACAGTGAAGGCAACCAATGCAGTGGCTATGAACCAGATATACAAATATTGGGCACTTGTCATGAATGCTATGAGCCTGTGGATGGTGATACAGATGTGCAAGTGTTGGATACAGATGTGGAAGTGTTGCCTGTGGACGGAGATACAGATGTGCAGGTGTTGGGTAGTCCTGGATGTCGTGCGCCTGTGGATGGTGATATGGAGTTGAGTACCACTAGCGACAATACAGAGTCTGAGTCAATTTTCTGTTGTTGTGAGAGCAGGTTAATTCTTTTAGTTATGATTTCACTGTAATAAAATATAGTAATTTTAGAATTATTGAATCAAGTTTTCATATATTGCACACTCAGGCTCAATATATAGATTTACAATATTATGCCGTGGACATCTTTAGATTATACTATCTATATAATATTATATATTTATATATATATATATATATATA
>CAXIPT010000154.1:0-22072 GCA_964030475.1 Tethya wilhelma
GGGACCACAAACATGGACTGAATCAATCTGAAGCAGAAGAATTACTTGCATTATTACGTTCTTGTGCCTGGGCACCTCCAACAGATGATAACGATTCCAGTGGTGCTTATAAGTTGGCAGTTAATGATCTTAAGCAGTCTGCAGTGTGGAAAAATCACCATCAAGTAAGAGAATGGCTGACAACAACGTGGCTTACAATATCACAAGTGCGTTGTGTGTGTGTGTGTGTGTGTGTGTTTGTGTGTTGTGGTATACTATAATCTTTTAATATATCCAAATTGATTTTGTATTTAGCGCTGGGCAAGAGCATTTAGAGACCAAAACTATCATGCTGCAGTGGACACTAACAATGGGACAGAAGCACAAAACAAGTTATTTAAGTATAGCTTTCTGCCAAGAAAGCGGTACAAGGCGACACTCTCAAATATTGTTACCATAATTGTTGAAAACTTTCTTCCATCTCGAAGGCAGCAGTACCTACTTCAAAATTTTCAGCAATCTTCAGTGTACCGTTCATATCATACCAACATTCCATCTTACTTACACAATCGCCCACGATCAGTCATAATACATTGTTTGGATAGACGAACCAATAGTGTCAAGATTTCTACTAACTATATTCATGATGTCGACAAAGAAAATGGAATTTTTGAAATTGAAAAGGAGTCTGGAAGTAGGCACTTAGTTAGCTTTGGTGTTAACTGTCCAGATCAAATGCCATCTTGTACATGTAAAGATTGGCAAAGACATCACATACCATGTAAACATTTTTTTAGCATTTTTGCTCACCAAATAACATGGCAATGGGACAACCTTCCTTCTACTTACTTGCAGAGTGCATACCTCTCCACCGATAATCAAGCTCTTTGTGAATTCTTTCAGGCACAATCTAGTGATCATCCAGATGGTACTACATGTGATGAACAGTAGTTACAACATCCATTGGATGACAGCAGTATAACTCTTACAGACAAGTTGCCAAAATCTGTGAGTACATGCATTTTATAATAATATATATAGTATCAATGATCATGCATTAGTTATATCAGAAGTATTGATACATGTATATTAATTTTATATATATAGGTACACAGTGTATCTCTGAAAAACGCAAAAGAACGAGCAAGAATATCACTTAAATCGATTGAGTCATTAACGTACATGTGCTCAGAGGCTGAAAAGCTAGTTAAGTTGGATTCTGAACTCAAGAAGTTGCTACAGAACTTTAAATCAGAGCTACCGCAAGAAGAACAACTGGTTGTTCGACCTCAGGTTATTTCTCGAGCTTTGAGTATGAAAAGAAAGTATGCACCTATAAAGTCAAGAAATTGTTTCAGTAGTCAACTGCCAAAGCCCACTGTAAAAGGTTGAAAGAAGGCTGCTTCAAGTATTCACAAGAGAGTTGGTGCAAAAGCTGACCGCTTAAGAAAGGTAGAATCTATAGTGTGACATTCCCTATGCACCATCATGCATGCATTCCTTGTTCATATAATTATTAAAAAGAATAAAAATTATTATAATTTTGTAGGATATCAAAACCAAAGAGCAAAAGACCAAGGAGCCTAAAGAGTCAACTTCAGTATCAAAATCAGGTGAAGAACTATGACCTGCGTGTAATGTCACAGATAGAACAATGCTAATAAATAAATATGATATACTTGCATGTATACTTTTTAACTCCCACTTGATATATAGGTAACAGAAAGAGAAGTAGGTGCGGTGACTGTCAGGGCTGTGTAGAGCAAGATGACTGTGGTTCCTGTGTCAATTGTAAGGACAAACCAAAATTTGATGGTCCTGGTACAAGGAAACAATGTTGCACCAAGCGAAAGTGTATGTAAAGTTGAACCTTGTATCCTACAATAATCATATTATGGTGATTTAATTGCATTGCTACAGGTACAAAACTTGCAAAGAAACCAAATACTGATGACACTGTATCAGTTTCTCCACCTGGATTAAGTGTTCCGGCTGTCCCTATACCTGTTCTTCAAGCAATGATACAGACCGACACTTGGCCTCCAGATTTTACTACTTTTCTTTCCTAAGACTCTTAGTTTAATTAATGTTTCCAAGTCCTGTTTTAATGTTAATGATTATTGTAATTATTGTGCTTTTAATATTACGTGTGGTTTGCAATATTTATAATTGTGAGAAATGTATACACTCCAACATGCAAGTGTAATGTTAGCTTGCAAGCGCGCGCGCTTAAGTGATCGATCGAATTACGTAATTACAAAATGACGTCATCGTTTCAAACCCGGTGAACTAAGATTCCCGTAAAAAATTGCGCCCACGCAAAAATTCATGGTGACGTTGCGAGCGCTCACGTGTAATAGCTTTGTATGACTTTTACTCAAGATTTTTGCAGCAGAAAATACAGCCAGCAGAACAAAGACCAGGTATATTTCTCTAATATTACTTGTATTAGCTGAATTCATAGTCTACGGATAAAAAAGTAACTCAAAAGCCTAGGCAAGAGGCCTCACCGAGGCTTGTAGCCATCGTGACAGCCTAAGCACGTTTTACTAGCCTATAAAATTGAACTACTGCTAAATACAACAAGCCTCCTAGTTAACTACTTTCTTTTTTCACTTACCTGACCCTCCTATCTCGATCTCACAGACTGTAAAATTCTTTTGAAAGCTGTTGGCAAAAACCCGGGAAAGAGCGCGCTCTCAACTATACGTTGTAATCGCCAATGACGTATGTCACGTGAGATTGACGACCAGGCTCCCCCCCTTTCCCTTCCGTACTATCTGAGAGGGGGGAGCCTGGGAATGAGACTATTCTGTGTTGTATTTGTGTTTTGTGTTCTGTGTGCACTTGCTTCTTCATTCAACGAGAGAAAGGCCTGGGAATGTGACTGTCCTTTCATGTGTCCTCTTTTGTGTCTGATTTATACTTGTCATTTCACCTCGATCCCTCACTCCGTGTTTGTCCCTTTCTTCTATAAAACCAGGATCATGATGAGGTGTGCAAGGATCTCAATCTCTGTCCTACCTTGAAGAAGAAGAAGCAGCTAGCTCCTAGGCCAGTGCTCAAAGTCATGCCACAACAGAACCTGTGTGATTTGTGTAAACTTGTTGCAACGTTTCTAAAGAATTTTGTTGACAATAACTCTACTGAGGTAAGAATGTGTGCACTATGGTTGTAACATTCGAACCTTACATAAGTATAGGAAATTTGGTAATGGTTTTATTCTTTTTTATAGCAAGAGGTGAAAAAATCTTTGGAAGGACTTTGTGGACTTCTGCCTGGCAATTCATCTAGTCAGGTAAACGCATTACTGGTAACAAGTAGTGAAAAATTCATTAAAAATAAGCAGTGTATAAATGGGCATGCAGTGGTGTAAAAATTTTAAATATTGAAGCAAGGCACATGCCAATCAGTTGGTTATATTATATGCACAAACCCATGCATGTACACATGGAATCTTTCAGTGTACCAAGCTCGTTGATGATAACTTTGACTTGATTTGGGATCTGGTGAAAAAAGAAGTGGTAGGTCAAATTGTAGAGATTTTAGTATTTACTGAGACCGGTGTACAATTATGAATGTTTGAAACGTGTCCACTATCAGGACAGTGGTGAAATCTGTAAGCAGCTGGGTGTCTGTAACTCCACCCTTTCCTTTGCTGTGTCAGCTCCTAAACCAAAGGCCCTACCAACAGCAGATGCGTGCGATTTGTGTAAACTTGCTGCGCAGTTCCTGAAGCCATATGTTGACAACAATGCCACTGAGGTGAGTGTGTGTGTGTGATTTTCGTGCCATGTGTTGATTGAGACCTCTTGTATGTCACAGCAACAAGTTCAAGCTGCAATGGATTCCTTGTGTAAACTCCTTCCCTCTAGTCTCTNACAGTTGTGAAAATCACAATAAATATTTGTTGAGTCATGTTTTGTTCATGCACAGTGTTGAGCTTGGATATCAGTTTGGATTAGATTTGACAATGCAAACTAACCATTGAATCAAGCACTCATAATTGATTACGGTAAGCTTAATTGTTACTGACAGTGATTCAAATCATTTCGAGTCTATTTTCTAATCTAAGTAGGAGCTAGTATATATCTACATATTGTGCATAAATGTCTAAAGATGAGTTAACTTTGATCCATGCATTGTTCAGCAAACAACCTATTCTTTTTTTTTCATGACCCTCTAATTAGATTGTGACACACAATCTAATTAAGTCACCTATAGTTTGATAGGTAAGGACTATACTTCAATGTAATAACAAATATTTTGTCAATGCTGGAGATTTAGGCTTTGCTGAATCATATATGTTGCCTGTAGGCATATACTAGTATAATAACCCATTATTGTGATTCTCAAACCATAGTACGTATAACTAGCTTTATGACTCTACTGTTTCGTGCAAGATATTGAAGTCATTTTATCAGAGTGAAAAAAAAATTCAATTCAGCAACAGAAATACAATCAACAATCATTAAAGTATTAACTTTATGATTGACACACTAGTCTAACATGTATTCAGCTATTATGTATTATAGTTAGCTAGCCATCTATGATGGTACAAATTTAAGTATATTACATGGTTGAGTAGCTAATGATATAATTTTAAATTAAAAGTAGCACAAAGTACTAATCTGTAATGAGTGACTTATAACTAATTACTAATCTTAAATGCACCACTACACAATAGCTTTGAGTGCAAATTAAAGGAATATTGAAGTTGTAAATGGAGAGGTAAATTGTCTGAAGAGGTATAGCAGTGCATTTGAATGGTAAACTTTGTGATTGCCAATTTTATTCAATCTCTTTTCAAGTTGAATTATGTATTAATTTTTAGTGTATATTAATATAAGCCATAGCTTCTGCATGTAGCTATAGGCCTGGTGCATAACATTTCTAAATCAGCTGCAAATGGCTTTGTTAGATGTTTGCGTAAAGTTTGAGTTATGACAATTTCAATTAATGACACTCTTTGTAGCATTTAGAGGCTGAAAATCTAGGACATATCAATTCAATGATAATAGTTCTGTAAGGCTGGATTAGTGGTGACTGGTATTATTTACTTTCCATTCAGACTCTCTTTCAATTGGAGTTAAGATTTAAGACTGTTGTAAATTTTGTGAAGAGTATAGAGCAAATTGATACATTTTTCACTGCTTTCTTGGTAGCATTGTAGCTTCCAGATGATTGAATGTTTTGTGAAAAGATGTGTTTTCATTAGTTTTTCTGTAGCATTGTAGCTTTATGTAGCATCGCGATGACAATAATACCAAGGTACATGTGTGTGTTTAGGCCTAGTAATAGTCCTGGATGATTCCAATATCATATCTTTGTGATCTGGAACTGTTGAAGTATTCTGAGTTATGACATAATCTGTGGTCTTGAAGAAGTAATACAAAAATCAATTGGTTTTGAAAAATGGACAAAATTGAATAGGTGTATGTGACAGAATTAACTGTATAAGTGTGTGTGTGTGTGTGTGTGTGTGTGTGTGTGTGTGTCAATTGGTCAGAAATTGATACTCAAATATAAGAATACTGAGAAATTAGTAGTGCAAGAAATAGGAATAAATAACAGAATTGAGCAACAGAATGATGAAGCTTATGGAATAAGTTGCATTGTCACGTGTATGAGTGTGTATTTGTGTGATTGTGTGTAAGATCAGAAACTAATGACATTGAAACTAAAAATAAACTGGAGGACTTTCACAAGATGGATGAAACTGAACAAATGAAGTTGAACACGTGTGTGTGTGTGGTTTAAGTTTTGAAATTAGCTGACAGAAAGCAACTTTAAAGGAATTGAAATATGTAGAGGTGTGTGTATGGCCTTTTTTTCAATAAAACAATCAAACAAGTTCATGGCAGTAAGAATAATACAAAGATTTATACTAAATTGAATGCAAACAAGACAGCTACCAAACAAATAGACTCATGTATATTGACAGACAGACAAACTTGTTTAAATACAACAACAATAGCAACACTTTAATAACTAACCACAAGCCCTTGACACAAAACAAAACAAATAGTAGACAATGTTGAACAAGATATACAAGCATTTTACAGACTACTAAACATGATACATTCAGTTCCTTTTGGCTCTGACCTTTCCAGTTTCATCAACAAACCCCTTCATAGATACATTATTTTGTTTGCTTGTGAAAACGTTTTCATCTGAGGTTTGATTAAGTCCAGTGAAGCTGAAGATGGTTCTGTGTTGGTTTCTGACTCAGTCTCTTGTATTGTAACTGCTTCTTTCTCATATTTTACAGTTGTTGCCTTCTCCGTGTTTTTTAGTAGTTGTTGTTGAGTTGGCACAGGGTCTACTACACTGTATGTGACTACAGGATGAGGGACTAGGATGATTTCAGGATCAGTGGGTTCTTGTTTGGCAAGTTGTAGCTTCATTTTGAGGATGAAAGACTCGAGTTTGGTTCGTGTTTTTTTTGGAAGTGCGAAGGCATGTATGTGATAGGTCAGGATGGCTAGGAAAGTGATAAAAGCAATGCTGGTTGAAGCGTAAGCAAGAGACTCTTGATTTCCAACACTAAGGCCAG
The DNA here is from genome assembly GCA_964030475.1 of Tethya wilhelma. Taxonomy (NCBI): domain Eukaryota; kingdom Metazoa; phylum Porifera; class Demospongiae; order Tethyida; family Tethyidae; genus Tethya; species Tethya wilhelma. The sequence continues at coordinate 6,536 of CAXIPT010000154.1, forward strand.
CTCCTCTGATATAGAGAGAACCAAAGGAGAAAAAAATTAGGTTGATTATAAATGTGAAATTCAGTATATCCAGTGGCCATAATTTATAAACTCTACCAGGCATGAAGGTTCTCACAATTTGGAGACATAGCAATGTACAGAAGATAGCCAAGAGGTTGTTTCCAGGATCTCCATTAATATTAATAGCAGTCACGACATACAAGAAGGCACGAATTAAAAGTACCAATCCAGTCCAGTAGCGATGTTTGAGATTGTAAGGAGCAAGATAAGCATCCATGAAGGGATAAAACCTTGCATTGTTTATCCATTTCAAACCCTTCCTGTTGGGACAATGCAGAAGCCACTGATAAGAGAAGAGGAGAGAAGTGTATACAATGCCCATCAGGAGAATAAGAAGAGCTACTAGAAACAGGACAAAATGTTTCCCTTCAAAGTAACGAATGTTGCCATCAATCAGCCACACTATCTCTCGTGAACCATCAAGATTCTTCAGTGTTGCTGAAGAGAATGCAGCTATGATAACACGAAGGCTTTTGGCATAAGAGAGTAGAATGAGGGTAGCTAGTGTTGCCACTGGATTTGTTCCAGTAAAGAGTCTAGCAATTCTTGTCGAGTATTCGCAGCCAATGATCACCATGGTAACCAAGAATATGATGTATATTGGGAAAGCAAGCTGTAGCCATTCTTTGACATAGCCGTCCATTCCGTCAAAGAAGCAGGTCACAAAGCCAAAGTCTAGGTTGAGCCATGCAATGAAGATGGTGAAGAAATTGGGAGATTGAAATGGAAAGAAAGTGGCACGGTTTGTTGTGAGGATGTTGGCATAGAATATGAGTCCATTGATTGTTCCAACAGCCACTGTCAAATTGAAAACTAGGAGAAGAGCAACTAGTGCTACACCAGCTATAGCAAAGACAATGAGTAGAGCTAGCCAGTTGTTTGAGCAAGACAAGCAATGTGAACTACCAAGAGAGAGACTGAGACCATCCTTACAAGATCCACAAAGCCTGCCGCTACGATTGAAAGCACACTGTGCATCAGAACCATTGGACTTGTTCAGGTTAACCCAGACTGGGGAGCTAGATGGATAGCAGTAGTCGAATGGACAATGGGGATAAGTTAGATAGTGACACTCATTTTGAGATTTGTGTCTATAGCTAATGGAACTTATCCAGATATTATCTTTCCTCTGGACTGACGAGTTATTGGGAGAACAACCATCAATGTAGTCAGGGTATAAGCATGGATCACATTCACAGCTACAATTAGATTCTTGTTTAGTTTTAACAAAACCAACTGGACAATCACAGGGAGCAAATATCACGTGAACCAGTTTTTGATTACTACATAGACCCTCAGCTTCTAACACTAGCTGTTCCAGGTCATGTGGGGAGGTTATGGTGAAGTTCAACTTTGTGCAGTTTGAAGTAGTGTTCTGAGTGTCCTGTCCTTTGACTAGGTTACCTTGTGGAGAAAGAGATGCCTTCACAGAAGATGGAACTGGATTTCTAACATGGTCTACTGCAACAAGAGACATACTGAATGTCTCTCCCTTCCTGACTGTGTATGCCGGTGTGGATTTGTCACAATCTGGTTGATAATTTTCATTGCAGAAACACAGACCAACAGTTTCAGATGATATTTCTGATTGAAAATCATTTTTGTGAAGGTTGGTAATCTTGGCTAGATAAGATTTTGCATCCAATTTGGAGCCATTTTGATACCTGTTTTGTACATGAAAACTGACTGTACATCTATCTAAGAGCCCTCCAAATATTGCTCCACCTGACATGCTTGCTGAATTGCCTTCAAAGAGAGTATTTTGGACAATTAATGAGTCATCATCTTGAATATGTGAGACAAGTTCTTGTAAGAAACATTCTGTAGAAAAGGGTTGATGGTCACAAGTACTAGATTCATCTGAGATGAACAGTGCTCCTCCGTAGACAGCCGAGTTGTTTGTAAAATATATTCTGAGATTTGATAGGGATTGATTCATGCAGTCTTCATTGAAGCATTCTGAGATGACTTTTTTTACGTGAAGTTTTGAATGCAGTTCCAAGCAAATTCCACCTCCTTTCTCAGCTCTGTTCTCAATAAACTGAAGCTCTCCTTCAGCTTGTCTTACTGCTGAGCCACTAGCATAGATTCCTCCTCCCTTTGTTCTAGCAATATTCTCTGATATGGTTGTGGTGCCAGTAAAATTCAGGTCACTCTGATAGGTATATATTCCTCCACCAGACACTGCTGAGTTGTGGGCAATAGTTGTATTCCCATGTGTATAAATCCTGCTCTCATGCAATAGAATAGCTCCACCATGTCCATTGATTACAGCATTGTCCAAGATGTTGACTGTTCCACTAAATCTGATCTCAGTCTCATGGGAAGCAGTGATTGCTCCTCCTTCCTCTATTAAGCTATTTTTATGAGAGTTATTCACAATGTTTGTATATCCACTGAATCTAAAATTGCTTTCAATAGCATAAATAGATGCTGTGTTAGCTGAAATAGTTGTGTGACCAGACAATACTAATGTGCTCTTCAATGCATAGACAACACCTGTTGTTGCTGAATTGTTTGTGATTTGAAGGCGATCATTCAAGCTAAGGGTTCTGGACTGGACATAAATTGCACCACCTTGATTAGCTGCATGATTATGGTTGAAGATAGTATTGTTGATTTCATTGACACTCTCAGTAGCACTACCAAGGAAGAGTACACCACCATCATTGAGGGCTGTGTTTCTGATGAAGACACTTTGATTTATGCTAATACTACCACTGTCTGTCCTTAATACACCACCCAAGCTAGCTGTGTTGCTACTGAAATCACTATCATGTATTCTAATGCTACCTCTGACTGTCCATATCGTACCACCATCAGTGCCTGCTGTGTTGCTACTAAAGTCACATTGACTCTGTATGCTAATACTACCACTATCTGTCCACATTGCCCCACCATCAGTACCTGCTGTGTTGCTACTAAAATCACTACCATGTATTTTGATACAACCACTGTCTGTCCCTATTGCCCCACCATCAGTACCTGCTCTGTTGCTGCTAAAATCACTACCATGTATATCAAGATTCCCACTATCTGTCCATATTGCACCACCGTCTCTATCTGCTGTATTGTTTTTTAAATTACTCATGTGGATACTTATGCTACCATTCTTTGTCCATATTGCACCACCATCAGTAGCTACACTGTTATTACTAAAACTACTGTCAATTATTGTAATTCTACCATTGTCTGTCAATATTGCACCACCATCTCTGTCTGCTCTGTTGTTAGTGAAATCACATGCACTATGTATGCTAATGTTACCACTGACTGTTCTTATTGCACCACCAAGAGAGTCTGCTGTGTTTCTATTGAAAACACAATCATGTATGCTAATACTACCACTATCTGTCTGTATGGCACCACCATCAGTATCCACACTATTGTTGCAAAAATTGCTACCATTAATTGTAATACTACCTCTACCTGTCCTTATTGCACCACCCCAGCTAGCTGTGTTGCTGCTGAAATAACTACCAAGTATACTAATGCTACCGCTGTCTATCTCTATTGCACCACCATTGCTAGCTGTGTTGCTACTGAAATTACTACCTTGTATATTAATACTACCACTGCCTATCCGTATTGCACCACCCCATAAGATGTCTGCTGTGTTGCTACTGAAGTTACTGTCATGTATGCTAATACTACCACTATCTGTCAATATTGCACCACCATCGCTAGCTGTGTTGCTGCTGAAATCACTATCATGTATGCTAATACTACCACTCTCTGTGAATATTGCACCACCATCACTAGCTGTGTTACTACTAAATTCACTACCATGTATGCTAATACTACCAGTTTTTGTCCGTATTACACCACCATCATAAACTGCTGTGTTGCTACTAAAGTCACTACCTTGTATGTTAATACTACCACTCCATGTCCATATTGCACCACCATCATCTGCTGTGTTGCTACTGAAATTACTACCATGTATGCAAATACTACCACTCCATATCCATATTACACCATGATCGCCTGCTGTGTTGCTACTGAAATTACTACTATTTATGTTAATACTACCACTCAATGTCCATATTGCACCATCTTTAATGGCTGTGTTGGTACTGAAATTACTACCATGTATGGTAATGCTGCCACTATTTGTATGTATAACACCATCATTACCTGCTGTATTGCTATCAAAATTACTACTATTTATGTTAATACTACCACTCAATGTGCATATTGCACCACCATCAAAGGCTGTGTTTGTACTAAAATTACTACCATGTATGGTAATACTACCACTCCGTGTCCATATTACACCATCATCACCTGCTGTGTTGCTACTGAAATCACTACTATGTATACTAATACTACCTCTGTCTGTCCATATTGCGCCACCATCATCACCTGCTGTGTTATTGCTGAAATCACTATCATGTATGCTAATACTATCACTCCTTGCCCATATTGCACCTCCATCACCTGCTGTGTTGCTACTAAAATTACTACTGAGTATACTAATACTACCACTCTCTGTCCCTATTGCACCACCATTACTAAAAATATCAACAGCTCTGTTTCCCTCAAAGAGACATTCAACAACAGTAATATCACAACTAAAGGCAACAATGGCCCCTCCTGATGGTACATATCGCCTCCACCCTCGATTTCGAGCCTCTCTAAATGCAGTGAGAGAGATGAAAGAGCTCCTCTCAAAAGTTGCATTCCTGACATTCCTCAATTCCATTCCATGTCCATCTTGAAATCTACATTCCTCCATTCTCAGTTGGTTTACTGATCTCACAGAGTTCCCCTGGCAGCCTCTGAACTCAAGACCACTAACGCTGACCTCAGATATGGCAGCAAAACCAAAGCCCACAGAATTTGTACAAGTAACCATGGCAACTGAAATAGGGAAAGAGTTTGTAGGTGCAACTCGTAAGTCTACATTGCTAACATTTTGCATTTGAAGATGAGAACCAAGAGTATGATGACCAGGCTCAAAGATCAGAGTAATGTTGGAGTCATTGGCAGGAGCTGGGGAAACAGGTTGTAACCAAAGCTGGGCATATTGAGTAAGAGTCAAGCAATAAGTTGTATCCTCAACCAAATGGGTGTGGTCAGTGGGTGTGACAGGGAGTAATCCACTGGTCTCAGTTGGACAAGGGTTGTGGTCTGGTAAGATGTAGAAGTTTTGAGCTGACACAAATGTAATGAGGAATGCTAACATAGCAAATAAGATAGTAGGCTGGGCCATTTTCAGTTTGGTTAAGACTACTTGGATGCCTTCTTATAATGTGTCACTGTATTGCCGTACGTGTGTGTGTGTATGCATGGTTCAGTACTTAGGTTGTTGTAAGTATGATACTTATATGAAGTACATATGATGCTGAATTTCAGTAACTATGATATCATACGTACGGTAGTACGTATAGTAGGAATGGGCCGACTGTCCCATAGACACAATACAAAATGTTGGTCACTATAAAAGTCTAGTCAAACAAAATTAAATCTTCAAAGTTGCTCAGAGGCTCTTACTGACAGATTGCCAACTGCATGCAAGGCCTAAAACTCACAAAAACATTTCTCAGCACTCGTAGAGAGTGCTAGTGAGAAGCCACCATAGTGCCATTTTTGTTCTCCTAACTTACGTACTTCCTAACTGACTTACTTGAAAAGGATTTCCAGGGAACCAGAATGTGTTGAGCCAACTTTGACAGCACAAAGTAAGTTCTTTTCAAGGGTACTACATTCCTTGATACTCGTTTTCATCATAAATAGGCCTAAACAAAAACTAGAAAGCCTTGAAACTTAGTGTATAAAATCATGTACTACAATGCAGCCATCTTAGTAGGTAGAGTTCAAAGGTCATTATTCACGTGGCATTATGCGCATGCGCACTAGCCTCCAGCGTAATGAAGTGCATGTAGCTGCCACTCAAGCTTTTTGTAGTATTTGCACACTGTAGTGTTGAAAAAAGTGAATGAACAAGTAGTAAAAATTTCAAAAAATAAGTAGTGTAGGAATGGGCAGTGTGGTAAAAAGTATTGGAACAAGGCATGGTCTCAGTTTCGGCACATGACTACTTCATTTTTATGCCCAACTCTTGGCCAGCAGTCCAGTTTAAGTTATATACCTGTTTGTTATGGTTTACTCCATTGCTTAGCCAAGTGATTATAGTTACTGTACCAATGCGTGCAATAAGCTACGGTATATACTATCAGTGTACAGATTATTGCAACAGGACACTGAAAAATCCATATGAGGGATCAAGAATAAAAATTAAGTAGTCATGTGCCGAAACTGAGACCATACCTTGTTCCAATACTTTTTACTGCACTGCCCATTCCTACACTACTTATTTTTTGAAATTTTTACTACTTGTTAAAGTATGATTGAAGGGGGGAAAAAAAATCAAATTATAGCTAAATATAATTCATCCTTTAATCCACGTGATTTTATATTAAAACATTATATTATTTTTATTAGCATAGTAGCACTACATGAACCATGAATTAGTATTGTCACGTGCTGTAATGATAATTATTAGTAAAGTTTTCCAACAGAATATAATTATAACCTACTCTTAGACTAATTAAATAGCTTACACTTCAGACTCTCTGTATTTTGTAGCCTCACTGGTATCAGTAGAGTTTGATCTGGCTGACTGTAGGAGCAGCTGACCTTCTTGTCAGAGTGTTGCAATAGTTTCCTTTACTGTAACTCAGAGTGGATCAATCAACTCAACTTCCTTTAATGTGACTGCATGTGGTACATATAAAGAGCAGAGCATTAGCTTGTGAATGGCAGCTTCTTGTAGTTAGTTGAAAGTTGTACTTACCTTCAGCTGTAAATTCTTACAAAAGTTTCTCTCTTCTCTAAGAATGCTTGTGTGATACATTTATCTGATTTGATTGAACCGACTGACCAAATATATAGTCATAGGAAAATGTATATGATGCAAGTTAACCACAGGGTAAACGAAGATAGGAGCCAAGGACACGGTGGTTTGGGTCAGTTTCATGTATGTGGCAGGGCAGGATAATTCCCTGCCTTATATATGGACAAGGAGTGGTAGTATTAGCATACATGGCAGTGATTTCAGTAGCAATGTGTTAACAACATGGTAGTGCAATATGGACAAGGAGTGGTAGTATTAGCATATCACCTGCTGTGTTGCTATTGAAATCACTACCATATGTATTAATACTACCACTCCTTGTCCATATTGCACTGTGACCATTACTCACCTGCTGTGTTGCTACTGAATCACTACCATGTAATGGTGGTAGAATATGGACAAGGAGTAGCTTGTAGTATTAGCATACATGGTAGTGATTTCAGTAGTAACACAGCAGGGGATAAATAACAGTTGTGCAATATGGACAAGAAGTGGTAGTATATATTATTATGGTAGTGATTTTAATAGCAACACAGCAGGTGATAATGATGGTGCAATTAATGGCAAGAAGTTATAGTAGTTTTCCAAAATCTATTTGTGCATTCTTGCATTACTTTTACTGCTGCACTGCCCATTTCTACACTTCTTACTTTATGAAATTTTTGGTAATAATTGTTATAAAGAGTGAAATAGAAATGAGGAAGGCCTAGTTTACATGCCTAGGATGTACATACTCATAGTTATAAACTAAACCCTTTTTCTGCTTTTCCTTACTCATAAAGAAGTAAATTGTTAGTAAGGGCCTGTGTAGGTACACAAACATGATTGCGATTCTGACAAGTGCATATGTTCACTACACAAGCAGCATGCCTTATGTATGGTTTATGTATGATATGCAGCTATAGTGCTTCATCAAACAATGATGAATATAATACGTACAAGTAGTAAAAATTTCAAAACAATAAGCAGTATAGGAATGGGCAGTGCGGTAAAAAGTATTGGAACAAAATTTGTTTCAATTTCGGCACATGACTACTTCATTTTCATTTTTGATCCCTCAATTATTGTCATAAATTAATGGTTCAAGAATGATCTATATAGATGACTAGCTTATCGGCAACACATACTATCACATTAATGGTTCAAATTCCTGCCAATCTTATCACTGGGCTAAACAGTGGAATAAAGTAGATTGAGGCAGATAGGATTAGATTACAGGCAAAGAAAAATGAAGTAGTCATGTGCCAAAATTGAGACATACCTTTTTCCAATACCTTTTACTGCACTGTCCATTCCTACACTGCTTATTTTTTTGAAATTTTTACTACTTGTTTATTTATCTTTTTCAACACTACAGTGTGGAGACTATTAGAGACTGGTTAGTCCGTACAAAAAGCTTGAGTAGCAGCTATACATGCACTACATTATGCTGGAAGAGGCTAATGCACATGCGCATAGTAATGCCATGTGGATAGATGACCTTTGAACTCTACCTACAAAGATGGCTGCATTGTAGTACATGAATTTATACACTAAGTTTCAAAGCTTTCTAGTTTTTGTTTAGGCCAATTTGTGATATAAACGAGTATCAAGGAATGTAATACCCATGAAAAGAACTTACTTTGTGCTGTCAAAGTTGGCTCAACACATTCTGGGTCTCTGGAAATGCTTTTCAAGTAAGTCAGTTAGGAAGTACGTAAGGAAGTACGTAAGCTAGAAGATCAAAAATGGCACTATGGTGGCTTCCCACTAGCGATCTCTACGAGTGCTGCAGAAAGTTTTTTTGTGAGTTTTAGGCCTTGCATGCAGTTGGTAATCTGTCAGTGAGAGCTTCTGAGCAACTTTGAAGGTTTAATTTTGTTTGACTAGATTTTTATGGTGGCCAACATTTTGTATTGTGTCTATGGGACAGTCGGCCCATTCCTACTATACGTACTACCGTACGTATGATTATGTCTATGGGTAGCGATTCCGGAAGTGTAATGCGCACGTGCAAATTTTGCGCACCAAATTCAAATTAAATCTTGGTCAGTCGACAGTGCTCAGTTTAACTATTGTTTGTACGCTTAAGAACAAGTAAAGTACAATGTATCAGGCCCGGAGCCTCCTCAGTATGAGTGCTACGGCCTGTCGCCGCCGAAGGCGGTGAGTAAAGCTAGGGGGGTCTGGGGGCATGCCCCCCCCCCAGAAAACTTTTGCATTTTGCACGTTCTAAGGTGAATTCTGGGGCATTTTGAGGCATATTTTAGTTTAGTTTCCAATGCTTCAGTCTTATAGATTTACTGACTTGATTCTGCTGAGATAAGAAGTAAGGATGACTGGCTTAGCAGATCAGAATACAGTCTGCTCAGGACATGTACATTCAAGCCTAATGCTACGTAGCAAATCTAATAAGCTTTAGCGCTAATAGTTTTAGCTACGTAGAATAAGTAGGAGGGGCTACTGAAAGGGGTGTAACAGGTGTGCGTTAACAAGAGAATTAAAGTGAAAACGACTCTGAGCACGTACGTAGCTTATAGTTTACACAGCAAAAGAGCAGGATCAAAGCAAAGCAAGATCTTTTACATTTAAGAAGCTTAATCTTCCAAAATTGGTACGGCCATGGCCGTAGCTGCCGCACCTATGCCGCCGGCCCTGTGTATTGTATACCAGGAGACTCCTAAGACTGTGAGGAATCAGATTCTTGAGGTTTCTGCTAGCCTAAAGTAAGTTTTGAACAAAAATTTTCAAACTCAATGTTTGTAAGTTTAATTTTGATAATTCTACATTAGTTTTGGTCAAGAATCACCAAAATTCTGGTTTTCCACAAGAATAACTGTCTAGAAAATACTTTTATAGCTATTTGAAAATTTTCAGTGTAAGGGTTGTGCATATGTCATTAAACCTCACTGGTATTCATTTTGGCTGCCACAAGAGTATAACTAAGTTTATACTTGTGTAAATGGCATGCATGCACACCAAATTAAGCATGAAATTGTATAAATGAGTGTTGTTCTGGAGCTGCTGCAAAACAGTCCTGTATTATTGCTTTGTAACTGATCTCAAGTATAGTTTGTATACTCTATGCAAACATGTTTACATAGACTCATAATCTCTAGACAACTCGATCCAATCAGACAGTGGCCACTGGCTACCAATATGGTGCATATAATCGTGCATTCATGCATGTATTACAATATTTATAATATAATATACGCACTGAATATTTGTCCAGTACCGGATTGCAGAATTCACGGCTATTTGTCCTTGAGACTCAACTTTGACCTTTGAACTGCCAGCAGGGGGCACCATGCATGCCACGTGGTTTTAGACACTTAGAATCTTCACGATCACGGTGCCGGAGCACGCAAATTATTATGTCATGTCGCAAAGATGGAAATAGGTGACAGCTTTGAATCATTTGAACGCTTTGAAGAAGCAATAAGGACTTTGGAGAGAAGTCAAAGTATAACTTATTACAGAAGAGACTCAAGAACCATTGAAGGCGCAAAAAGAAGAGTCAATCATGATATCAACCCAGCTCTCAAGTATTATGAAGTGAAGTACACCTGTATTAAGGGTGGGAAGAAGTACAGTGGCAAGAGTAAAGGACTTAGACCCAACCAGAGGTTAGTGTGCCCCTCTATTGAGCTTTATATGACATGTTTCTTCCATTAGAACATGTAGAGATGATTGTGGTTCATTTGTGAGAGCTCGTGCAAGTCTTTGTGGTCAGAAACTCGTGATAACAGACGTAAACTTGGAGCACAACAATGAAAGTTCCCCAGTGAGCACTGTGTGTACATGTATGCGTGTGTATGTGTGGGTGTGTGTGTAGTGCATTCTAAATGATGCACAACTTTAAAATTGTGTTGAACATGTGTATACCTCCCTGTGGATGTCTTCTTCAGGAAAGCTTTAAGCACTTGCCCAAGCAAAGAAAGGTTGATGAATCTGACCTTAGTGGGCTGCAAGACATGCTACAAACACGACCAAACAAGAAAATTCTGCAAGACCACATAATGAAGAAGACAGGAAAAGTGGTTACCCTGCGCGATCTATCGAATATGAAAGCTAAGCTGAAGCCAAAACCTTCAAACCTGGAACAGATACTTGAAGGACTACAGTCTAGTGAAGGTGAGTATATTGCGGGTTCCTAGCTATATACTCACAGTTTATGTTCACCCATGTACAGATAAAATCGTTCGAGTCGTTACTGACTCTGAGAATATGTTGCAAGCAATCTACTATCAAGATCAGACAATGCAAGAGTTATTTGAACTCTATCCTGAAGTACTACTTGTGGATGCAACGTATAAGCTCAACGATTTGCGAATGCCTGTTTTCCTACAACTTGTTGTTGACGGAAATGGTGAAAGTGAGGTTGTTGCAGTATTTGTTGTTGTTGCTGAAGATGGTGTAACAATGGGTTCATTGATTGACATCTTCAAAGAGAATAATCCAGCATGGGACCGTACAAGAACAATCTTGACTGACAAAGACTTCCTTGAGAGAAGTGTGTACGGGAAAGCATTTCCTGATGCTCAACTGCAACTTTGTTTGTTTCATGTCCTGAAATCACTGAAGCGAGAAATTCATGTTGAGAAGATGGGAATAAGACTAGAGCAAAAGAATCTGTGTCTTGAGATCATTCAGAAGATCGCCTATTCCAAGAATGAGGAGGAGTACGAGGCTAATTTGGGCAAGCTCCGTGAAACCCAAATTAAGCCTGTTATCAGCTACTACATGCACTCCTGGCATGACATTAGAAATCAATGGGCGATAGGGCTGAAACCTTCATGCAATTTCGGGAACAACACTACAAATAGAGTGGAGTCTATCAATCAGAAGCTAAAGCAAGTTATCGAGAAATTCTCGAATCTTCAAGTGTTTTTTCATGATCTGGAGATTACGTTGCAGTGCTTGAGGAGAGAGCGTGACAGCAGATTTGCTAATATTGTGCTCAAAAGGCCTACACATCAGTTTCAAGAACAGTCCCCAGAAGCTCGTTTTTCAAATCTCCTCACACCATACGCATACCAGGTAGTAATTCAGCAGTTCGTGGCTCGTGACAAAGTGAAAATCTCTAATCCGTCTAACGCACAAATGATCACTATTTCAACATCCTCTGGCGATGTAGAGGTAACTCCTGTTCTCTGCACTTGTCACTTCGTTCGTATAAACCTGCTTCCTTGTCGGCACATCTTCGCAATGCGAGAGTCTCTAGGACTGGATTGCTACTTTGAAGAAGCTGTGTCTAGTAGGTGGCTCTTGGACCAGTACAAAGTTCATAGGCATTCCCTGGCCCCTTCCGAGTCCTATCTTGACATTGGTGTCACTGTTCAGCCCTCTCGAAGTACACTATCCCAGGCTCAGAAATACAGGAAAGCTTTTGAGATCAGTCAAAAACTGGCAACCATGGCTAGTGAAGTATCGATGAGCAAGTTTCAATCGAGACTGGATGTTCTGAGCACTTTAAGCAAGCTTTGGGAGAGTGGCCGGGATGGTATAGTCGTCAGCAATATCGATGAGGATGAAGAGGTTGGTTGAGAGTTTGTCCTCTATCTGTATATTCGGTTGAAGTCGTGCATACCTGTGACCTTACACATGTGTGTACCTGATGTGACTTGCAGCATATATGTGTGCATACCTCTGACCTTATACATGTACTTGTGTCTATGCACATGTACATGTACAATGTGTATTTTACTACTACATGTACATTGTGTCTCCAGGAGTCAGGTTCTGATGGAGAGTGTAATGACAGAATTCAGGTGCCCCCTCCCCCAGTTCAACGTGAAGGTCCTGTAATGGACGATGACAGTGAGGGTATGGACTTGGACACACCTCAGGACCATGCTGGTACAACCTCTCGTTCAGCTGAAGAAATGGACACAGAAACACACACAGAGGACACAGGACAACGGTCAGAAGCTGATCAGGATCCAGGGCAAACCCCAGATAGTGGAGAAGACGCATCCACACATCATATGGACGTGCAAAGTAGTCAGGTATGTGCTGAAACTCTCAGTGACCATAGTAAGTATTGATAATCTGATTCTTTTAGCTCTCTCAAGTGAAGTTACCACCTCGAATGAAGCAGAAAGGTAGACCAAAGGGCTCTGGACAAACTGTGATCGGTCTTGGTAAAAAGCGTTCAAAAGGTGGGGACAGTAAGAAGCCTGTGAAGTTCTTCAAGAAGACCCCTCAAGAGAAGGATAGAGGTAAGTGACTACCTACATTATAAAATTCAACTTTACATGTTGTATTTATACAGTCATACTGCAATGGTTTGTTGGGAGGCATGCTGCTGAAGCTGCTCTTCTGGGAAGTACTTTAACGGAAGATGACATCAAAGACATCAAAGAAATCCCATCAACTTGTTCGGATGAGAACATTGAGCTAACCCGGGTTAGGCAATATTTCACCAAGGAAGGCTGGATACATGTGTTGGAGGCTGTTCAAGCTGTGAGAGAAATCGGTTGGCTCTGCAAGGTCTGTCGCCAGGACTTGGAAGGAGACCAGATAGGCTGTCATGGCTGCGCTGTCAATGGTTTCATTTCCACTGTGCAGGCCTCAAAGTAGCTCCTAGGGCTAAAACTTGGTTTTGTTCTGGTTGCTATACCAATGTGTAACTGGTTTGTATGTTTCCTAACTGTTTTATAAGTGTACTGAATGTGGCTCTGAACACACAATATCAATCTGTTTGTTTGTGCTGAGCTGGCACTGTTTTGAGGGTCAAAGTTCAACCTCAAGGACAAATAGCTGCAGCATCTAGCTGCAATCCGGTACCGGACAAATATACACTACGAAACAAAATTAAGTCTTCAAACTTGCTCAGAGGCTCTCACTGACAGATTACCAATTGCATGCAAGGCCTAACACTCACAAAAACTTTCCTCAGCGCTCGTAGAGAGCGCTAGTGGGAAGCCACAAGAGTGCCATTTTTGTTCATCTAACTTACGTACTTACTTCCTAACTGACTTACTTGAAAAGCATTTCCAGAGAACCAGAATGTGTTGAGCCAACTTTGACAGCACAAAGTAAGTTCTTTTCATAGGTACTACATTCCTTTATACCCGTTTTCAACACAAATAAGCCCAAACAAAAACTAGAGAGCTTTGAAACTTAGAGTATAAATTCATGTACTTCAATGTAACCATCTTTTAGATAGAGTCCAAAGGTCATTTATCCACGTGGCATTCAATGCGCATGCGCATTAGCTGCTCTATAGCTGCTACTCAGATAACTCAAGCTTTTTGTAGGGACTAACCAGTCTCTGATTGTCTCCACACTGTAGTGTTGAAAAAAGTGAATGAACAAGTAGTAAAAATTTTAAAAAATAAGCAGTGTAGGAATGGGTAGTGCTGTAAAAAGTATTGGAACAAGGAGTGGTCTCAATTTCGGCACATGACTACTTCATTTTTGTACCCAGGTCTGGGCTAGTAATCTAATCCTGCCAGCTATGCTTTATCCAACGTTTTAGCAGAATGGCAAGAATTTGAACCATTACATTTAACGTGATAAAAATTAATGTGATATTCAAGTACAGATCATTCTTTAAAGCATTATAATTTTAACTTTATAACAATTAGCTATGAGGGATCAAAACTGAAAATGAAGTAGTCATGTGCCGAAATTGAGACCATTCCTTGTTCCAATACTTTTTACAGCACTACCCATTCCTACACTGCTTATTTTTAAAAAATTTTTACTACTTGTAATTATAGCTGTACACTATCCATACTTTAATTGTGATCAAGTAGTATGATGAAGAGTCTATATTACAATCTGCATGGTTCCTTCAGAGTCATTTCGAGTAAGTTATGGGGTGAAGCCGCAGAGAAAACTCTGGTGCATGGCAGCTCATATAGTATGATATAGTGATTCAAATTGATTGTCAAGTTTAGAATATATACAACATGTCACAGAATCTGATCAACAATATGCTGAAAAAATAAAGAAAAAGTATACTATAAGGTGCTATATTAATAGTAGTTCTTCTATTAAAGACTATGACATAAACTATGGCTCCAAAATCAGTATGATAACTAATCTATTGTCAATGAGAGAAGAGCACTCAGAAAAGGCGGATTGACATAATTGTTTGTAGTGCAGCGCTCAAAACAGCTGCTACTATTAGCTATATATTACACGTATTAATAATTGTTACACAACTAATACATTTAAATTGTGCAACATTAATATATAATGCTGATTCAGTGTCATTTACATTGCAGTCGAGAAGATACAAATCTTTCTGCAGATACAGAGAAAATTTATGCCATATCCCAACAGAAACTACAACAGATCAATTTAAAGCATGGTTACCTCTCTGTAAGGCCCAGAATACATGAACTGTTATACTATAGTACTCAAATTCTACCAGGGCAGCTCCTCCAAATCAAAAATTAAGGACATGCATATTTTGCATGTTGCCAGCGCATCGGTAAGACAGGGTTGTGAAGGTGTATACTTGAAAGGAGTAGTTACTATTGATGCTGTACAAACTTACAACGTACAAATAGCAAAGAGCAAAAACTTCTTATTAAATTATAGTTATTATAACATGGTTAACTGCTTGCCAAATAGGAGCAACTCCATGATGTGAGTTCATTTGTCACAATCTTGATAGAGTT